>JAOVYW010014400.1:13560-36779 GCA_025775045.1 Hiodon tergisus | reverse complement strand
AATGCTGAACCCCTCATACCTACACCATGGCCTGTTGTGTGACAATCGAGGGGTGGCCCCCTGCCCCCAGCCCACCCCACCACACCCCACCCAATCCAAGCAAGCATCAGCAGTGTCAACGGTTCACTCGTCTGAGACGTGACTATGTCCGCTCAGTTTCCACATATTCAGGTGGAGGACATGCCTGGGATCTCCCTCCTGGGACTGGGGATGAATGCGCTTTCTCTTGCTCAGCCTGGTGCTGGACATTGGCGGCGTTGAGTCTGCGTGGTCCCGGAGGGCCATGGGGTTCAGCTGCCGGCCCGGAATGGAGACCAGCGGGTAGGAGGGCAGGAGGCAGCGGCGTCCGTGGAGGCGCTGGCCCAACTTGGCCCGCACTGCAAGAGGAGCCATCACAGACGGCTGTCAGACACACAGTGTGCACTACAATATACCATTTTGGTATTTCTATGAAGTCCATAAGCGTATATAGACACAGCTGCCAGTTTATTAGGTACACCAAGCTAAAACTAATACTGTCTAACAGTCCTGCAATAAATCCTACCTTCATGAAAGTTATAATGTTCAGTTGTTGTTTAGAGGCGTTGATTCAACTCAAAAATTATTTTGGAGGATAGAGAGAGCCGTTTCTGACAATTACATACCTTATTGCTTTTGGGATCATTTGTAGATAACTGTCGTGCTAGCTCATCAAAGTCATCAAAGTCTCCCATGGTTTCACATGTCAGCTCTTCAACAGAAAAACATGTAATTATCCGCAGTTATACTTCCTTTTAACTGTGATCATCCACATTTATGCTGCTGATCTTAATATGATCATCCACATTTGTGCTGCTGATCTTATCACCCGTCACTGATGCATTGTCTAACAAACGGTGTGTGTAACAACTGAATTAACCAAGGAACTTCCTTGCGAGATATAAGCTAGCCATGTTATCTAGTTGCGATAGCTACTGTTCATTGAAATCAGGTGTACTAATACGATACAGTCTTGTACTAAGTGTTGCTAACTTTAACAAATCGAATCACCGAAGATAAACTTTGATGTTAACGAACGCCAATAACGACAATTAATTTGAGGTAAATGTAGGCCAACTGACATCTGGTTATGTTAGCTAGTGAAGTGTTGCTCACGTTAGCTAACTGCAATTACAATCCAACTAGCTATTTTCTAACGATAAACATTAACTAAAGCTGGCTACATAAAATACCACTATTGACTAGATTCATGAGAGGTTAATGTGTTAAAATGTCAAAAATGCAGTCATTTCATCAACTTAACAGCGAGGGTGCTTGAGAAACATTGAAATGAATGGGGTTCAGTGCTGGAACTAATCAGTGTTAGGAACTATCGGTTACCCCACGACCCACGTGACTTCCGCATTCTTCGATTCCAATGGAAGTCTATGGAAGTGTCGCAACTCTCCTTTTCAACTGCTCTGCTTACTTGTAATTAGACACTGGAAGCGTGAGCCGGAACTTCGTTCAAAACGTCGTCTCAAAATTTGTTTGGGAACAGAGGTTCACAATGGTAGTGCGTACTTGTCTTCCCCTGCTCCTCCTCAACGTTTTATTTAGCTTTGCAAGTGATGTTAAATTAAAAGCTGCTTCTAAACCTGTCCGATTATTTACCGATGAAGATTTAGAACAGTACAATGGGCATGAGGTAAGTTAAAAAGTATGTGGGGATGGACTTTAACAGCCTCACCGTGCTGTTAATGTACGTATGAATAGCTCGTTTGCCGTGTTATCCTTCTACGGGGTCAGCTAGAACTTTTCTTAGGTAAGTGTTGACTGAGGCCAGAGACTGCAATTAAATATGTACTGCAGTCTGCTTAGAGGAAAGAATATGAAACAAATATAGGGGAAGGCCGTGTCAAGATGGTAGACAATTCAGCTGTGTTGTGGTCTCAATTAATTTTTTTTTAAGGAGGGGAAGCCTATTTACATGGCTGTAAAAGGAGTGGTGTTTGATGTCACAAAGGGGAAAGGTAAGCGAATACCAACTTTCAAGTGAAGTCTTGCGATTTGTGTTTATTGCCTGGTCTTCTGGTTGGCCATGTGTGAAGTATGCTCGACTTTGGCATTTTTTATTTATTTCTAAAAGTGAGGGACTGTCGGATATTGAACCGCTTTTAAAAGTTATTCAGGATTAATGTATAAAGGGGGAAATCACTTAAAACGGACTTTCAAGTTTTAGTACGCAATGGTGCATTGCCACCACTGAATTAAAATACTATTGAAGCTAATTATACATTGTTTTTATTCCACAGAATTTTATGGGAGAAACGGCCCATATAATGCTTTGGCGGGGAAAGACTGCACCAGAGCCGTGGCCAAAATGTCTCTGGAGCCAGAAGACCTGACACATGACACCGTGAGTAAAGCCATTATATGCTATGGCACGGCAACTGAGCTCAGCAACCGCAGTTCTTCGGTTTTTTTTTTGCCACTACTATAACTTTCACAGTGTCTGTGAATGTCTGTCTCTTCTTTTTCTTTAACAGATGGGACTAACGGAAGAACAGCTGCAGTCACTCGAGAGTATATTTAAAGACACGTACAAAGCCAAATACCCAATTGTGGGCTATACAGCCAGATGCATCCTCAATGAGGATGGCAGTCCTAACAAAGACTTTAGACCTGAAGATCAGTCCGATTTTAACATCAAAGATGAGTTTTGAACACGTGGATTTTCTTCTGGACAAATGAAAATTTAAAATTTTTGTTTTTATAATTTCTGAATCTATTTAAGTCCGTAGTTGTTTTTATGTGTCTGTGTTTTACTGTTTCAGCTGATGGTATACACTACAACAAATGTTAAAAAACAGGACTATAGAGTTGACTAGCTGTCCGTTTAGTTAATTGAATGTATCAATAAAATAACGGGTACATTTTTTTTTTGTTGTATTTTGAGATGTTCCTTTCAGTCTGAAAGTCTTATAAGCCCGTATAAAATAGAAGCACACAGCTTTATAGTTGTAAGAAACTATGGACCCTTCCCCCCCCATTAGATAAATGGAAATACAAATAGCTTTGATCAATACTGCTAATCCATTAATAAAATTTTAAAAATTTAAATCAGTTTTACTGATTCCTCACCAGCAGGTGTCAGTCCTACCAGACAAGTATGAGGAAACTTTTTGATGGAGCCTACCATTTCCTCTTCAGTTTCTGGCCCTTAGGGTGACAATCGCATTGCTGTCAGATCAGCTTTGCTTCATTAATGCCATGAATCTTGTGGAGATTGAGTGACGGGGAATATTCCATATAAATGGAAGATTCTCATAATTTATTCATATTCTGAATAAAGTGGATTGGTGACTATGAGATTGGCCCAGTCTGTGAATGTGTGTGTGCCCTGCCCTGCATCCCATACAGGGTGTACCCTACCACAGGCCATGTGTTTGGTGTGTTAGGCTCCAATTCACTGCAACCCTGATTTGGGGGTTGAAAAATCTGCTACAGATATTTATTTAAGTAATTGATTGATTAATTTTTTCAGCATGATATCCTACACTTAAATTCTGCAAATAGGGCCGTTGTCTAGTGTTAAACTGCTCTCAGGATGTCCCTACTCGTTAAATGTTTGCTTCTGTACATCTTGGCCTCATTAGCTCTACTGTTTGAAATCAATGTCATTTTCCACTAGTGACCAGGAGCACCCAATGCCAGTGCGTATTTGCCATGCTCTGTCCAGGGTGGGCTTTATCAGCTCGTTGCTAACCAGCATCTCCTGGAAGCTTCCAAGGCGCTTGCAGGCGGGAAAGGGAGGTGTCTCAAATTGGTGCAGAAGCTTTGTGCAGGCTATGAAGCATGCAGTGTGGCTTCCTATTTGTGACGAGGAGCCGAGATTCATTAGCGTAGTATGTAGAAAGTGACCTGGTTTTCTTTAGATCGCTTTTCGTGCATGGTTATCACTATCCGAGGCAGTATTTTACAGCTTAGTTTTCAATAAAATAAGTATTCTTATGAGGTTTTTATGCTAAAACTGTATCCTGCCTGAATGTGTCAAATGATGACATGGGAATAATCATTTGGTTCTAATAGCTTTGTTCAGTAGCGAAGAATTGTCCATGGTATAGCCACAGTCACCCTCTCATGCAGAGTACTTGGAGCATGGAGTTACGTAGTCCAACAGTCTAGGTCTGCTTCAGGAGGTGGTGGCCTTTTATTATAAGGCTTTTTTGATTCTCTCTTGAAAATTAATCTAGGCATGCTTTTTAGGTAGAGTAGCAGGACAGCTAGTAATTTCATTATTGACAATTCACAATTTTGTTATTGAGTTAAGCTAATTAAAATATCCGATAGTGTTATTTTCACTGCAAGACAGTTTAGACAAAACTTAAATCACATAACATGAAGCCATCAAATTTAACATGGTAATAAAATCCATATTGTTTCATAAAAGCTGATATTAACACGAAAGCAAAGCTTTCAGGATAAATGTTAATATAGCTTTTTCCTAGAGTTTTCTAGATATTTAATTTATTTTTTTCTGTAAAGTTACAGCTGAATTACTGAGGCATCTGCCAGCGCTATATGATTCTGACCTAACATTGTATTTTTAGTATTTTCAATAACCCACTTAGATCGCAGTGAGATTAAAAAACAACATGGGCCCAGCTGATGGAAATGAAGGTCTTAGCATCCTCCTGATGTTTGTCATCATCACTTGTGTGCTTTCCATCTGGCGAATCGCCTCCATGTACCATTGACTGGGGAAAATGTAAACTGAACACTGTACTGTGATAGGAGCACGTTCTAAGCCCCCGTGATCTACGATCTGTAGAGTTATTTCATCTTTAAGTAGCTGTAGCAATTTAGGTGATGCATGCAAAACTTCAAAGGCCATTTGATGAGGTGGGTAGTGGAATAGTGAAGCCAACATTTTGTGGTGAGCTGCTGCGCTTTTCCGGTAAGGGGGGGTGGGCGTCTGTAGTCCCCTGAGACAGCTCCCCGGGCTGGACATGCTTGTAGTCTTACTAAACCTTGGTTTATGTGTGCACGTGGGTACCTAAATTTACAGATGAGGACGGGCGCATTAGGTGGCCATGCTAAGAGAGGGGTTGTGGCAGGGTTGTGGCAAAGCAATGGGGATAGACTGAGGCCAGCTCCAAGTGTGTCACGGTGAAGGCAGGATCGAAGGTACCATACCGGTGGAAGACTGGGGTAGCCTAGAGAGGCGTTCGAGTTCCCCTTGTTGGAGGCTTTTTGTGCTCTCTGGGAGTGAAAACGGGTCCCCTTACAGATGAGAAATGCTTCAGGCATATAACAACACACTGAATGTCAGTACTGGCCAGGTCCTAGTCTGCCCACCCTAGTGGTGCCCCCAATTAAGCTGAGGCACCATCAAGTTTTAGCCAAGATAGCAGGTAGCAGCCAATGTCCAGCACCAAAAAGAACTGGACAGGAAGTGGCATAATCTTCGAGTATATGCGTTACCTTTGCTGCTTGAAGAGAGGGGGGTAGTTTTTTTTCTATGATGCTGGCTTTCAGGAAGGCCCTCATACTCAAAATTGACTTACCTGTCGACAGGGATGTTCCGTCAGAGAGACGCTATTAACCATAACAGGGCTAGCTGACGTAGAAGACCGCCCGTGGAAACAATAAGAGGCTTAGTGTTTTTGTTTTGGTTAGATGGGTGGAATCCTCAAACCGTGGGGTGGGTTGGTCATGTGCAGCACATAGCTTGTGACATTATGAATTTCTCTCAGGTGCAGCACTCTATTGTGGAGTACTTCAGATAGGTTTGTGCATAAAACTCTGGATCAATGCACTTGTCAAGACACTGAATTAATAACAAATTTTCCCAACAACCACAAAGAAAAGTCACAGGGACATTAATAGCTAGATACCTACCTTTTCTGGTTGACTTGTAATCCCTTCTTGACTCTTCTTTAAATTAAACCAATTTCAAAGTTCTAACAGATTTGATGTGGACAGTATATTTAAGACTTGCTATAACTTGATGTTATATATGCTTAAATGTATATTATTAATATGTCTTGGTGCCGAACTGCATTGATGAAAATGCTTGGCACAGCATTTTTTAGTCCATGTTTTTTAGAGCCATTGTTTTTAAGGACTGCTTCCCACAGGCAAGATAAGCCTAGGTGAGTATCGTATTTTCTTTCTTGTTCCATCATAATAGTTTTTTCACGAGCATTATCTTTGCGTCCATCACACCTCACTGACAACCAAACCTGGTAAAACACAGCTCACAGTCATGCGTCACATGCCACACTTTCCATCATTGGGCCTGTCAGTGTCTGTATATGGTAAGAGGAAATGGAGGGTGATTTCAGCGAGAGTCCATGATGCTGCTTCCTCTCTCCATTACTCGGTCTCAGCTTCCTGTCTCTTACATTAAGGCAGTGTGGGTGCGCCGGTTTGGGTTAGTCTGCTCCCACCTCCGTTCTCTGCTGTGGATTATCAATTTCGGACCATGCCGCTATTTCGACTGTAGTTCACCTCAGACAACAGGACAGTCTGAATTTTCTTTGGGTGAGTCCTCACGCAATGTGACCCTTTCTGCTAACTCATGTTTAATGCGCATGGTCTCTCAACACAGAAGTAAACCTGCCGAATTGTCACATAATACACGTGTAACATTTGTTTAGTGAACAGAAGTTGTGATGCCAGTACAACTAATGCTTTATTAAGGCTAGTCACATCATACACGTGTAACATTTGTTTAGTGAACAGAAGTTGTAGTGCCAATGCAACTAATGCTTTATTAAGCCTTGTTAATCAATGCAACCTGCACAACATAAAATTTTGACATGATTAAAATTTTTGTAAAAAGATTAGAAGATGAAATGTATGACAATACCTTCGTCTACATCATTTTCATTTATATGTATATATATATCTACACGTATTGAAGACTTTTTCAGATTACAAACTCCAGCGCTGGTTCCGTTTTGGGACTGATATTGAGAGGCACTTCATCTAATGA
The DNA here is from genome assembly GCA_025775045.1 of Hiodon tergisus. NCBI lineage: Eukaryota > Metazoa > Chordata > Actinopteri > Hiodontiformes > Hiodontidae > Hiodon > Hiodon tergisus. The sequence goes on along the minus strand of JAOVYW010014400.1, from coordinate 29,818 downwards.
TGACTCATATTTTGCCTCTCACACCCGGTGCCTTACACACTCTCACACCCACTAGCATACATAAATCACATCTCTCAGCTTATGGACATTTTTTTTTTTTTTTTTACAGTAACTGCATAAGAACATCAATCTGTCAGTAAATATCAATAGTGTATCTTACCAACATGTGTGGGTGTCAATGTGCAGGGTTGCTTCTTTAGCTTTGCAAAGGGGTGTTTTGCTGAGAAATGTATAGTATTCTTTGGAGAGATAACTCTTTTATATTTAGCTGTCGCATAAAGTAGCCCGATAACGGATAAAGATACAAGATTTTTTTTTCCCCAGTGAAAAATTAAGAAGCAAGGAAGAAGCCAAATTCACAGTCAACCCCCAAAAGAGTACTCATGAAGGTGTTGAGTGGCCACATTGTGGTAAGTTCACAACTTTGCATGCCATGTGCATTTCAAAACATATAACTATGGGTTTTACATAAGATTCATAAAACCCGTTAAGATAAACGATTAATAAAACACAGTATTTATTTATGCACTCTCTTTTTTCAACTTTTCAGTCTAAAACACTAGCCGAAGGCAACATGGATCCATTAATTGAATTGCCTTCACAAGTAAGTATTTGATGCCTTTTGTACTCACAGTGTTTGGTGTGGTTTCCTTTCTATGCAAATCTTGTCTGTGGATTATTATTTTTTAAGGAAGGCTGGGGATATTGTGTACTGAAAGCTTGAATGGATCTAATATCTTGTTGAGAGCGGCAGGCAGGCCACAGAACTGACGTTTGGAGGATTTCTCCTCTCTTCGCGTTGTTGCACGTGGGCTGTAATGTGCGATTCTCTAATCGCCTGAACTTACCGATCTTATTCTTTGCAGGGCAACCAGCAAGAGTCCTCCATGCCAGTTCAGTCGGGCGACGCGGAAGATTCAACATTCCAACCCACTGGTAAGGAAGAACACGTGAATACCTCTTCGCGACCACGGCCCTGGTTCTGAATGTGTTCTAAAACATTGTATTCAAAGGAAGTAAAGATGCTCTATTACATTATTAATCAGAATTTCGGCAACAGGTAAAATTTTACATAAGTACCTAACTGTTTTCTTCTAAAAAATAGCTTTCTCTTTCAGCTCTATCCAATGTCTGAAGAGAATTTCTTGTGCTCGATGCTCGTTTCACAAAAGCTGTTTTGTGGTTAATATGTGGTTTCTATGTTCTGAAACAGGAAATGGTAACAACAGATGGAGGAACTTGTTTTTGAGAATGCGGAGGGGAGGCAACTTGCAGCAAGACAGATCTGCCTATTCCAGTTCAGATCCTAATGCTCCCATCTTCGGACAGCCTCTATCCCAAATTTGTGATGACGACAATAGGCTTCCCAGTCCCATTAAAGTATGTGGGATCCTAACAAATATGCCTTTCTAATAAGCAGAAAATCGGATGTATTAATATCTATTGGCTTTATTGTCAGTTTAGCAGATAGTTTAGCGTGATGTTAAATTATTGTGAGTGGAAGGTTGCTGGTATAAATTCAGGTGCCTTTTATTAAGCATATTACAAATAGGTGCATCCTTTCTCATGCATGCAAATTAGTTTGAATATGAATATTAATTTGTTGTGCTTTCCCTCCATTACACTTTAGAAAAGTATCATACCCACAGTCAAAATAGACTTTAATGTGACCTCCTCCGGTCTGTCCTTTTCAGGAGATTCTCACACTGTTGATGAAAAAGGGTCCATCCGCTGAGGGAATATTTAGGAAGGCTTGCAATGCCAAGGGTTTGAAAGAGACCAGGGAGCAACTCAACAGTGGAAAGGAGGTGGACCTGGAAGAGAAACCAGTCATTCTGCTTGCTGCTCTCTTAAAGGTAAACCCCCCCCCCTTTCTGCAAGTCAGAAAAAAATAGGGCTTTTAGTAATCTGTCATAACGTACATCATAAATTACCACGTTGAGGAAAAATTCGTGCAGAGAAAACGAGATATTGAGAACACTGAGTATATTGGGAATTAGGCTTACAGTGACATGATAGCAAAAATCACTGTTATAACCATCTGCCCAAAATGAATTGCAGGACTTCCTGAGACACATCCCAGGCAGCCTGCTTGGGTTGGAGAACTACCAAAAATGGATGACAGCACTTGAGGGTGACATCCAGGAGAGATGCAATCAGCTGAAATTGTACGTGAGCTGTTTTGAATGCGCTGTCATACATCCATAAATTCCATATATTCAAAATGTAGGATAAATAATTTTGACACGAAGGTTCAATTTATAGATGGTCATTTGTGAATCACAATTAGTAAAACTTCTGTCATTACAGTCTATAAAAAGAGATTAGAGATTTTATCTGGTTGGCAATAATAATAGGTCAACTTGCTGTTATTTAGAAGGAAAAATAAGGCTTATTTCTATTTGTTCTCTCAGGGTTGTTGAAAGTCTACCAAAAGCCAATGTCTGTCTGTTGGAGCATCTGCTGTGTGTCCTCACGCACATTAGCAAGAATTCAGAAACAAATAAAATGGATGCAAACAACCTTGCAGTCTGCATATCACCCAACCTGCTCTGGTTGGAAAATGTATCTTTGGATACAGCTAATAAGGTGAGTTCCTGTTCTTTGATCATTTTTGATGATGGCTTTATAATGGGGGACTGTTTAAAGAGCTTGAATGACTGTACGCACAAATTAGCTTGTCTGTTAAGTTAAAGGAGAATTTGCAACCAAACTTGGAAACCAAGATATAGGCAATGAGTGAATCACAATAATTTTGCTTTTGGTTAGAAATTATTATTTAAAGAGAGTTTCCACATTGATTAAATGTTCTTTGTTTGTCCGCAGGTAAAAACTCTGACACTGTTTCTCATTGAAAACTGTTACGAAATATTTGGAGAAAATATTCAAACCCTCTTTGGGGATTCAGATGAGGATGACCCTGCCGACATCTTAGGTAGCCAAAATAGTACTTTATAGTTTTCCATGTACAAAGAATTCTTAAATTTAAAGTGTTGAGTACAAAAGTCTGAAAAAATATTAATACCTAACAATGACATTTATTATTTTTTTAGACTCTCTGTCTATACATCAGCAAGATTCAGCATATGATAGCACAGACCCTGACGGAGATTGGGACTCGGAGGATCGCTTGGGAGTACCGCATAATGATGATGTCAAAAATGAGCAGCACCAGTTAAGAATGGCCATGGCCACCTGTGCCTCCAATGGTGTCTCGCGCGCCTTCTCAAAGCCCTTTAAGAGAAGGTGCTCAGAGCCAATCATCCTCTCTTCCTCTTCTGCAATAAAGGCCCACCTTGGCCTGACAAGAAGCACTGATGACTTTTCGATGCAAAAAGAAGACTTGGAGAACCAGCCGTTGAAGAAACTGAACTCGGACGACTCCTTCCTGCTTCATAGCCGTTGGGCAAGGAAGTCTCTGCTCTTCCAGAGGGATGGTCTTAACTCCGCCGCAGAGCTTCCCCGGGTCGGTTCCTGCAAAGGCTGCTCCTATTCCTCTTCCTGTTCCCTGGAGAGTGCTTTCTCCAATGTTTCTGAGGACTCTATTTTTAACACCTCACCCTCCAATCACCAGAGGCCCTCACACAGCCCCCTGTCCTACTTAACTGTCAGCAGTGAGGAAGTAAACACGCAGAAGAGCAAAGTAAAGAGACGCACACAGTCCATGAAAAATAAAAAAAAGGAGACCAGCACTGGAAGCTTAACGAAAGAAAACTCACAAATAGAGAATTTAATTCCCTGTGAGGACCTACAGAATGATTCCCAGAACAATGTTCAACATTTCCTGCCACTGACAAGGCCACGCTCCCTGTCTACCACTGAGGTCTTCCAGTTGGTGGACAGTAAAAAACCCAGCATGCCACCATCATACGAGCAAGCTGTTTGTGCCAGCACTGACCCTCTTGCCCATCCATCCAGGTCCATAACTGTGCAGGATGCTAGGAAGCTGTCAGCAGACAGGAAGTCACGCCCAGCCTCGATGACTGATGGGCTGTTAAACTCCTGTCATTTTAAGATTCTAAATGACTGCTGTTACCAAGACAACAGGGTACCGGATCTTCCTGCTGTGACTCCCCCCATGCAGGCATTTCGTCAGAGGACCATGTCTGAATCAATATCTAGAACTCGACATGAGAAAATTAGCCGTAGATATAGCCAGTCCCTGTTTGAGAAGGTTTCCCAAGCGAAGGAGTCCTATGTGTGAACTTCTCACTTTCCCTTTGTGTAAATAATCAATAAGGATCTCTGTGAAATCTGTCTCTTTTTTTGTGTGCAACTGTTTGGTTGGACTTCCTTAAGTAGTACTATTTAGAGTACTGATATATACTTCATGAACTTAAAAAGCTGTAGCAGCTGACAGCTTTGTTAGAGTGCTGGTATATCGTATTTTATTATAAAAGCTTGTTTGTTGTGTAAGAAAATTGTTCAAGTAATTTCAAAGCCCTGTGAATAAGCTAAATGCACCAGTTGGTTTAATCTACTATTGCTTTATTTGAGAACAGTATAACATGTACGTATAAATCAAACAAATGCTGTACATTGCTTTTCAGTGTCAATGTCAACTACAACTTTATATCCACTACAATAAACATTTCTATTTTTCAACCACCATTTGGATACGATTTTTTTTTTTTGGATAAAAATAGTCTACCTGTAAGATAGTCTACTGGAGTCACAATGTTCATCCTCGCCAACCTAAACCACGCGTTATTGAAAGGTCAAAAATGTACCTTTGTCCCCTTTTAGTCATTATGAAACCTGAGTGGGCTAAAGGTATGTCAAAACATAGACGTTCATGTACGGGAGTGGCAACAGTGACCCAGATATGCTGCTCCAATGTCCCAAAGATTTTGCATGCATGAAGCCTGATGCACCTTGTCTATAGTATCCTCATGAACAAACACGATATGGCCCCACCATCAAGTACACCATGCTATAGAAACACACACAAGAGGAAACCAGATCTCTGTATTCTCAGAATTTTGTTTGTTTGATCACTATCACTATCGCGATGGGCATCAAAGTAACAGCTTTGGTTTCCTGTGTCATTTCAAGAACTGCAGACACCTTTGCAGGCCTTCAGACAGAAAGGCTGATATTTTAAAGTGAGATGATTAAATTGGCATGATTGAAGATTGAAACATTTCTGGTGGAATCTCTACTAACGCGATTGGCTTCATGTTTTATTACAACTGCTGATACTGCTTAAAGATAACCTACCAAATTTTATCTTTATCTTTTATCTTTTAGAATAAAGTATTTTTAAGAAGAGGAAATCAGATACAGAAGCCGCTAAAAAGTTTTGAGTGAGCTGATAGTTCGGATTTTGGTTACAATTCAAAGCTTGGATTTGCAAAAAAGTCTTAGTATTAGTATTTTTACATTAACCTTCCATGCTTTGCATTTCTCTTTTATCTATACATCATTCAATACATTTTTTCTGGGTCTACACTCTAAATAATTTAAAATAATTACTATCAGTTCAATAAAGGCATTCATCTTAATTCACAATTTTAACAGTTCAAAGCTAATGTAAACCTATCAAGTCACAAGTTTGTATGATTGTATTATTACTCAAAATGAAAGTATTCACTGAGGCCAGTGAAAAATGTTGGTAATGGGAAAAAAAAAATTTGGTTTCATGGGGGAATGAAGTATAGACAGGAAATTTTTGCCATACTTTTCTTGCAGATTAATACAGAGAAAATATGTACCACATTTTTTTTTTGGAGTTTTTTCAAGAAAAAAATTCAAAAAGGTGTAAAATAACTAATGGGAGTCCTTAAGGCAACTTTATTCCTCATAGCTAGAGGGATCTAGAAGACCTGGTTTGGTGATTTTTAAGAGCAGAGGAGCCTGTAGGATATACACTTCTCCTTCTATCAGCGCTGAACCTCCTGTTACGGACTGTGTGGCCTGCCATATGCTAAAAGCAGGAATGGCTTGAATGTTGGAGGAGTTTCATTTTACTTTCACAATCTCACAGTGTGTGGTTTCTGGGGTTGGAGCCAGTGAGACAACTTGCAATAAGCTTGCTATTGATTGTAAAACCAATCACTTTTGGGTCTTTTCATTATCATGGGTCAAAAACTACAGTAGAGTAACTAACTAAACTAATAAACTATGAGATACATTTGGCATCTATGGTATATATAATATGTGGAAAAAGGTACACAAAAGAATATTAGATTCTCCAAAACTAGAGAATCAATTATTATATACCTTAACTTCTGTATATATATATATATATATATATATATATATGGATGTTTTTAATTATTTACAAAAATGCTCCTGAGCATTTTCTTACATATTTTCAATTGTATATAAAAAGTTGCTTCATATTTCCTCTTTTTGTGCCTATAAAGGTAAGAGGCTGAACTGGCTTTTAAATTTTTCATACAATCATGCATCCATTTGCTAAACTATTTTGATTACCACTGCAGTTTAGCATAAGCTTTCATTGTAAAGTTACTAAACATGCTTCCTAATTGATTTGAGTTACCACAATTGCATGCATGAATGCAGACCGTAGAATTTGCAGTGCTGATATGCTGCTCTGTTCAAACCCTAATCTAGTTCTTGGCACTGAACTGAGAATAGCATCTTTTTGTAGTTCTGTCACCCGACAGAGGCATCTGTCAGTCTGTTTCTCTCTCATAAGAACACAATTTCCTTCCTGGTTACTGTTCTATGATTGAAATATTTGTTCACAAAAATGTTTCAGACAGGGGTTGCAGTGTTAAGGCACTGATTGTGCCAACCATGTATATGAAAGTTCCTCCTAATCTTCACCATGGTACTTCTTCTTTCTTTGGGATAAATTCCCTGGTGTAAAATTTGCCTTAACGTTTATATTCGTAACTTCATTATGCATATGCATTTTTGTAGGTACTTAGCCAATGTTGTTATCCTGATGAAAACAGTTGTTGGTTAGGTCATTATTAAATTAACCAAGCTAATTAACTATAAACTGCATTGAGATTGTATACAATAAAAATGCCAAACATAAATCGTTAGGGTGTTGTACATTTTTGGTATTTTCATGGTGTTGTTACAATCTATATGTACTTGTCTACTCGTTGCTCTTTCAAACTAAAGAAGGAAGGGAAACAATCAACGCATGACTAACGCCAGCCCCTTCCTAGCCGAGCAGTTTTAGTGTGAATGTATTACAGGAGTGTCATCTAGTGGCTAAAATTGTAAAACAGCAGACGGAAGTCTTCCTTCATCCGATATACCGCAGTGATGGTTTACTTGATTTACTGATTACAAGAGTGAAATAGGAATTTGAGCTTGGGTCGTCTAGTAGTAGACTTTTATGAGGGACGTTTAATAACGGTTTCTGATTAAAGTAAATTAACCGTTTACCAACATATTTAAGTAACGGGGTATTTGACTGAAAACATATAGTAGTCCTATACCCTGTTGATATGATGCCTTAGATTTTTAAGGTAAACTCATCATTGTACAAAATTATGATATTAACTGAAATATGGTGTTAACTTTTCATGTTATGTTAAATCAATTTAAATGATACCATAACAAAAAAAAAAGAAGGAAAAAAAAAGAGTTGCTTAGCAGACGGTTTTGTCCAAAGCGACTTGCACAGCTGGATTTTTACTGAAGCAATTCAGGTCAAGAACCTCAAGGGTACAACAGCTGGGGTGGGACTTGAACCAGCAATCTTGCGGTGACAAGCCTGTTATTGTTACCTTGACCACCACACTCCCAGCTTACAATAATGTTATAATTATTAATATGCATATAATTAGTTTTGTTTTTGCAGATCAAGTAGGATCATTTTGATTAGTTGACTTGAAAAGTCAGGCAACATTTGATAAAGAAAACGTATGAAAATAAAAATGTAAATTATTTTTTCGAAATAATATTTGTATTGTTTTAAAACAGTTAAGAGTTTTAATCATTCAAATGATCGCCTATCCATTAAATGACTATCTGAGTAAATGTCATTTCACAAAAGGATTAACACCTGATTTTGAAATAGTTTTACTTGTACTTCATTAACCCTTTCTGCTTTAATGTTGGAAAAACAAAGAGTACACACGAGAAACGTGCACATGCGCTGTTGTGTTTGCCACTGGTTATAGGGGTCGATGGTGTTGGACTCGCAGGTTCGTGAAAACTGGGACAAACAGGAAGCCTAGGAGAGAATTTCGGCCGAAACCCGGGACTTGGCTACAACGGACCGCTGAGTGAATCGTGTTAGATGAGATCAGCCATTGCAGTTCAACTTGCCTGTATAAAGGGGCGGGGAATATCCATAGCAGCCGCTGATTACTTCCCTTAAATCACACTAGCTTCGCCTAAGCAGGTGAGAAAGTTACAAAAAGGTGTATTTGTTTTTTTTTTTTTTTTTTAGCTTGCGGCAATCCTTGTATTAATTTCAAAACAAGAGGAAACCCACAAAGTGGCCTTTTCAACAGTTGTCACCTGCATTACTCTTAGATGATTGTATGTGCTGAAGGTCAGGTTGTTCTTTGGTTAAACACCTTAAAAATTGAACAGTAAATAAATGAGAGGTACGGTTGTTTTGTTTGAAATTATTGAAGTCCATGCATCGAGCAGTACAATACACCAAATCGTATTTAATTAATATTTGTTGTAGGCCTATTAATTCAATGTAGGCATTTTCTGCGGGGGGGTAAAAATCGCCTTTCATATTGTTAAAGTCCCCCAGGACTTTGACGTGTCAGACAGTGTCTACACAAAATAATTTCCATTCATTGATCATAAATGAGCTGTGCATCTGAAAATTGGATTTCTAGATCGTCCGTTCAAGGGTCGCACCTTACGAGGTGCTGAGGTAAGTATTTGTAGAACGGGGTGGAGACTATCTTAACTGATGGTAGGTTGTTGGCATACCCTATGATTTTATCTCTCGTTTCACCTTGATGAGGTATGTTAGTAATCTCAAGGTTGCATAGTTTTTACTGATAAATATGCGGTGATACGTCTCACTCGACCTTGTTTAACGGAACAGTTTTAGTCTGCGTACCAGTATAACTAACGTAAATTTGTTCTTATTGTTTCAGAGGACGGAAGTGGAAAAAGTAATTTCTTCCAAATAGCCATCTGGAAACCGGTGTTTCTGATTTGCTTTGAGACCGGGAAAGGACCGAAAATGCCTAAACCAGTAAGATTATTTTTGATTATTTATAACTAAGGAAAACGCAAAGTATGCCAACCGTAAAATGTTGTCTAATCTGCCCAGCGGTGTTGTGGCAATAGTTCGACGAATTAACGCAATTAATTAATAAGGATTTTATGGATATTGTGTGCGTGGCGTTTAATGTACAGTCTTGCAGAATAGCGCCGTTTAAAAAAATAAAAAAATAAAAGTATTTGGAAACGCTATTATCTCCAGTTTATTATGAACTTAAGTTTCGCTGTGTAATGGTTATGTAGGTTTTTCGGTAATTGAATTAATTTGTTCCACGTTCCCATTGACTTGGAAATGTTGCACCTTCATTGAATGTTGTACAAGTCGTACATAGCTATTTTTACAGTACCAAATACAATTTTTATTTGTCTAAGAAAAATCTAAAGTAATCAGCTCGTATTGCTTTGGAACTTTATTGTTGTATTGCTTTCTCAGTGTGTTGGCAATGTTGCCACAACAGCAGCATAACAAATACTTATAAAAGGCAAATATATGTCAATATAAGGCGTCTGCTAAATGACTAAAATGTAAAAATGCAAAATTTAGTTGGATATGTGAGTGGATACTAAATTCCTGAAAGGCTACTGCCTCTCTCTCTCTATTGGTGTGATCTTTAGCATACCTTGGCACCCTAAAACCTACTCATTAACCACACTCGAGTTGAGTTAGAGCCAGGGTTGTGCTCCTGACCCCCTGTTATGGCCTCTGTGTCATAACTACGGATTCAGTCTTATGATGCCAATGAGTCTGCAGTAGTCGTGCAGTTATGTTGTGCAATCGAGCACGATTAGTTAGGAAATGATTTTTCTGGGGCCAAATCTGAGAATTTTGTACTGCGGTACTTTACATGGTTTTTGTTTCCATAATAATAATAATAATCCTACAACAAGAAGAAAGGTGAACGGAACACCAAAAAGGACAGTGCAGGCGATTCTGTTTCCATGGCCAGGGTCTCTCGGCTATAAACATATCAGGCCCAGATTCCTCAACACCAGTGCTAGGGCTCGGGGGAAAATTCAGTGGAACTCTTCCTTATCAGTGGAGTGTAATTCATTAGTGTAGCAACAAGCTCCTATGTAATCAACAGTATGAGGAAACGACAATGTACGATAGCTCTGCATCCTGTATCAGTTCTGGTGAACCAGATGGGTGGGTGGACAAATGATTCACCTGTATGTACAGGGATGTTGAAGTGTGGAATTGCGATAATGAGAACTACTGGAAGAAATGGCACAGTTACGGGGAAATAAGGTCATTTTAAAAATGCACTAAATTATGCAAAACCTAGCTCTGTAGAGATGCCATCCTTCCTCTTTTAACACTAAAAATCATTAAATTTGATGTGGCTAAACAAGCACTAAAAAACTTTGATAAAACTATTAAATAAAAACCTTAACTAAACATATTGTTTGTAAAATCAATATTTCTAGAAGTGATTAAAACAAGGCATTTTATTCTTCAGTGCTTTGATATCAGTGTCAATATTATTAAAGACAGACATGTCATGGCGTTATTGTTTGTCTGTTTGCATAGTTTCCTGAACTCATCCTTTAGCGAGTTTTGTTCACTATTGTTCATAGTTAAGTTGGTTGATGAACTATAAAGTTATGTGGGTTTTCTGGGATTCTCTGCTGGTATCTATTTGATATTATGCTAAAGATAAAATCAAATCGAAATGTCGTCATTTACTGTCTTGACATGAGGTAATGTTGACATAATTAGCATGCTAGGCTTATAATAAGGCAGTAATTTATTTGGGTTTATGACATGGTGACGCACGTAATAGCTCTATCTCATTAACTTCAGTATGTTATTTAATAGTTTATGTTGACTTGCATGTAGTTCGTGATGCGGACTGTGTTTCATTCGAAGGTGCCCTTTGAAATTATTTTGATTGGTTGCTGAGCAACAATGGCAGGGAGACTGAGACCACAGGAGCTACAGCCTTATGGAGTGATTTTTAACCTTGTTACCTTAGACACGAAAGCTTCCTATCTACAGTACACGTTACAGCATTATGAATGTGAAACAATGTGTGAGTGATAGACAGAAATAGTGTAAATATCAGGTTTTATTGTGATATCCCTAATGTCAAGCTTCTTCACGCCACAGCAACCAGAGTAAGTTTCAACCTTATTGGAATACGTAGTCGGAGCCTCCTTTAACTGCAATCTACCAGTTTCTGTCAGTTTGGAACACACAACTTTTCCAGGGCCCTGTGGCCGGAGAGAAGCTGCTGTGAATACCTAAGGGGACAGTAGTCTTTCTGTACTGCCACTCCTCAAGGTCTGCTCTGGTTCATTCTGGGCTTGGATGTGCTGCCAGATGGTGTTCAACTCGGTCATATTTTTTTCCCACACTGGTGAAATCGGATGAGTGCTGGCAAATGCCCAGATCTCTGTAATTAAAGCAGGGCATGGTGTCTTTGAACCAGGGTTCCCAATCCTTTGTGTGCTTGGTTTTGTTCCGATCGAGCAATTAAGTGCTCATATCAACAAATTATTGCCCAAATTGAACTAATCTAGTCTATTCTCACAGTCTTGACATTGGCGGTTATTAAAAGACAAATGGAACTCCCGCTTCAGCGAATTAATTAGATCTCACTACTCATCATTTAAGCATTATTATTAACAAAGTTTTTCAGTGGAACAAAAGTCAGTGCTTGTCTGACATTTCAGAAACAGGGTTTCCTTAAAGACGGTTATACCAGTTATGAATAATTTCACCTTCATGCCCCCACAAAAATAAACTGAAGACTTGGCTTTCATAGCTGTTGTAGATGTATTTATTCATGGCCATTACGTTACAATTGTGGACGAACTCCCAAAAGCGGGGTTTGGATATTTTTGGTGCACAAGTTCAAGTCCACTATCTTTATTGCAGTGTGATGATGGATCAATTGTGTACTCATAAAGGGATTGTGTAACTAAAAAAAAGGTGTTGACGGATTTTATGAAACGGATGCACAAAGTGTACTGAACTGGGAGGAGTACCTTTTTTTAAAATGTTTTTTTTTTTGTGTGAATTTTCCAGTCTATTTCCATTTGTATATTTTATATCTGGGAACATAATTTATGTACTGTTCTGTTTGTTACACGGTAGTCAAAAAGCAGTACTTTCCCCTGTTTTAAAAAATTATATTAAACTTACTATTTACATTTGTTTTATTTATTTAAGAAGCTGATTATGGCATAGATCACTTGATTTTAAATTGTGAAGTTTTGAAATTATCTTTATCTTGACCCCTTCAGAAGAGCCCATATTTGGTGGTTGTATTAGGTCGCCTTTTAAATCCTAGGTATACTTTCAAAGGATATATTTTAACTAGATTTATTGGACCCATTTGTAGATTGAACGCCTTCAATGTTTTTTTTTTTTCAAATGCTAACTCTTAAATATCCAGTCTAGTAAATTAAGTGTCCATTAAGCTTATTGGCTCATTGGCTGAATCCATGCTAATTAATCAATTTGTCAAAATTGAATGTGCTGTGATGGTCTATGTTTATAATCACTTGAAGTGAGTATGTTACATTTAGAATCACTTTACTGGCCTGCCCTTTGTCCGTCTTTACACACTTTACACTTTGATGATTCTTTACAGATTAATGTTCGCATCACCACGATGGACGCGGAGCTGGAGTTTTCCATTCAGCCCAACACCACCGGCAAGCAACTATTTGACCAGGTTTGTCCCATTCCCATTGTTCTATAATCCACAAACAATCGTTTTCTGGCATAAAGCTTTGAATCTTTGGGGTACAACCGATGATGCTCTCCTTGTCTGGCTTTTTTCCCCTCAAGTGATTCAGTCTGTGCTCAGTTCTGAAATGCTTCATCAAACACTTCACTTTAGAGTGATGTTGGTGCAAGATCGGGTTTAACCAAGGATACAGGTGTAATCTGACATTGCTGTGATTAGAAAATGCCTTTAGAATAAAATCGCAAGCAATGGTTATGTTCGCCTTTTTCAAAATCACAGGGCTGATTTTTGCCAATTCTTACATTATACCTTACTTTCAGCTCTGTTTGTTTTTCCTACCGAAAGCCGTGGTGGCAAGAAATCTGTGGCTGGATCCCTTTCTTCGGCAATATATCGCAGCCTTTCAGTGATGCTGCTGTTCTTTGAAATGGAACCATTATGAGGGATTATTTGTTTATCCTTTTACTATTGTGAGCAAATGAAGCACTGCTTGTTCCAGGCAGACTAAAACAGTTGCACCATTTTTCTGCAGGTGGCCAGGACTGTAGCTCTCCGGGAGGTATGGTACTTTGGGCTTCAGTACGTGGACAGCAAAGGTTACCTCACCTGGCTAAAGCTTGATAAAAAGGTAAAATGATAGCGGTTTTTGTAACAATTTGTCCAGTAAACTTGTATCGGTGAACAAATTATTTAGCAGGTACCCTCGGAATTGGAGTTTTAAATGTTTAAACGTTTAAATGAATATACTTCGAATTTGAAGGAATTCAAAGGAATGCCATCTATTCATGTTTTAAGTAATGCACAAAGGCCTTCAATATTATATCCACCAAAGTTATAATATTTCATAATTTCTCCTCACTCCTCTTCCTTCTCCTTCTCCTAAGGTGTCGGCGCAGGATGTGAAGAAGGAGAACACGTTCCAATTCAGGTTCCGTGCCAAGTTCTACCCGGAGGATGTGTCGGAGGAGCTGATCCAGGACGTCACCCAGAAGCTCTTCTTCATGCAGGTGAAGGAGTCCATCCTGAGCGACGAGGTCTACTGCCCCCCGGAGAGCGCCGTCCTGCTGGCTTCCTACGCCGTGCAGGCCAAGTTCAGCGACTTCAACAAGGACATCCACTCCTCTGGGTACCTGGCGTCCGAGTTTTTGCTCCCTCAAAGGTGGGTTACTCGGGTAAACAGAGTAAACGGGCCTCTGTTTAAAATGGTCACCGATTTAGACTTTTGTTTATTAAACGTTTTAGCCATATGTCTAGTGACCCATGTGTCTAGTGATCTCGTTTCACTTCCTGTATGCGGCCCTTTTTTATTATTTTTCTCCCTTTGAGCCTCAGAAGACTCTCAGGTTGCTTACTTGAAAGTAATTTTTAAAGCTGTGCACACAAACATTGGTGATGTCAGTTAAAGTTGACATTTCATTAATTCAGTTGGGTACTTACTGAAGCAACTCCCGATAGATCAGTAGAGCTCAAATAAAGTTTCATTGCAGCGATTTGCTTTTAAGTCCCCATCATATATTTAAAGAAAAAGTAGGTTAATTATTTTCTTCGTCTACAACTGTGGAATTATTCCAGCCATACTGAGCGAGTGATTCTCAAAAAGTACCGTCCAGTCCAATCTCGGTTTCTTTTAAGTGGTTTGCCAACGGAGGATAACGGCATTTAGGCTATTGTCCATTATGTGTCTAAGCGGTTTAAAAAATGAATTGATGTCTTGGCTACGGATGTGTCGGCCACACCTGAGGCAGATGCCTATAATAAAACAAACGTCAGTGAAACTGAGGCGATAAGTCTGTGTTATGGATGACGTGGCGGGTCAAATGTTCATGGGTATAATTCTGGCGATCTGATTTATGAGGGTGTGGAGCCCCAGTGAACAGGACCATTCTTTGAAGTTTATGAGGTGTGAGGAGTGACTCCTCTTTACAGTGACTCCTCGCATATAAAAGGGAGTGTCCCTGACTCGTCTGATAAAACTGGAAGTCAGTCAGACAAACTGGCAACACTCACCTTTTATGTTTGATATTAAACGCGTATAAAGAAAAAAATTGATGTAGGCAAATTTAAATTCAATTAGTTTAATTTTGTTATTTTTATAATTTTTATATTAATTTATAATTTAATTTATAATTATTTTGCTCAGGTTATTCAGGGTGAATTACTAACCTGGTCTGGCTGGAAATATTTATCTCTCGGTATCCATAACTTTCACTTGATTTTTTTTCTATGCTGGTGGAGTTGCATACAGCAAACTGCGACAGCCATCATAAGATAGTCTGTCTGTTTTAACATTCGACATGATTCACGCTTTAGATTTAATGAGCTTGTATATTAAGCAGTTTGACATTACTACCAAACCTGCTAACATCATAAGGTATGAAAAAGTGTATGACTGATACTGGCATCACCGTTTCTCTAGGGGGGGGGGGGGAACCTCGATTTTTGTTTGGAACAAAACTTGGTATTGTGTTGATTTCTGCCAGTTTATGTTAACGAAATAGAGGTGGCCGTGACCATGCTGATGCCCCTGCCTCTCCAGGGTTCGGGACCAACACACGCTGTCCAAGGAGCAGTGGGAAGAACGCATACAGATCTGGCACGCGGAGCACAGAGGAATGCTGAAGTAGGTCTCTGTTCATACGCCCCGATTTCACTCTGCGGGTTCCCCCTGGGTTCTCCGGACATTTGGCAAGGTGCCATGGGCCCACCGAGCCGCTGAAGTCAATCCATTGATCTTGTGTATAGTTGAAGGAACAATTTGCCGCGTTTAATTTAATGTAATTGCTTACTAACAGGGAAGATGCCATGCTTGAGTACTTGAAGATTGCGCAGGACCTGGAGATGTATGGAGTCAACTTCTTTGACATCAAGAACAAGAAAGGGACAGAACTGTGGTTGGGGGTGGATGCTCTGGGGCTCAACATCTACGAGAAGGAAGACAAGTAATGACAGTCTTTAACTGCTTTATGTTCACTAAATGACAGTTCTCGTTTTCTTTTTCTTTTTTGAGTATCTAAATAAAATACTCAGAGCAGGAGCCTAACATTTGTCCGATGCATATCTGACAGTTGAATGAAGTAGGTCCCAGTGCATGGTAGGGTTGGTAGTGCTTTTCTGGATTTGCTGGTTCTGGCTCCGAAGTTGGATGGAGACCCCCTACTTCTGCTACAGACTGACAGACTAGCGACTCCTGCTCTGGGTCCGGAGCTGCTCCACCCTGCTGCTATATGTGTATATGTATGTGTGTATATATATATGTATGTATGTGTGTATGTCTATATATGTGTGTGTATATATATGTATGTTTGTGTGTATATAATAGAATATCATTTTTTCTTTTTCCAGACTTACACCGAAGATTGGGTTTCCCTGGAGTG
>JAOVYW010014400.1:0-13460 GCA_025775045.1 Hiodon tergisus | reverse complement strand
TATGTTTGTGTGTATATAATAGAATATCATTTTTTCTTTTTCCAGACTTACACCGAAGATTGGGTTTCCCTGGAGTGAAATCAGAAACATATCATTCAGTGACAAGAAGTTCATCATCAAGCCCATTGACAAGAAGGCACCTGTGAGTGATCTCAAACTGCAGTCCTCATGGTCCATGATACATCACCCCAGTTGTTTAATTGGAGTAATTATACATAGTAAAACCTGGTCCTTCCAGGTGTAAAGCAAGGGGCTGTCCCCTGCCGAACCATAGTCATGTTGACCCAATGAATGCATTGTGGAACCGAACAGGAGAATCATGTGACGCATTTTACCGTGGAATAAGACGGGTGACAAACCGGCAATCGGCGCACCTGGCTCTGTTAACCCAAACCCCACCTGCCTCAGGACTTTGTGTTCTACGCTCCACGCCTGCGCATCAACAAGCGCATCCTGCAGCTGTGCATGGGCAACCACGAGCTGTACATGCGCCGCCGCAAGCCAGACACCATCGAGGTGCAGCAGATGAAGGCCCAGGCCCGCGAGGGGAAGCACCAGAGGCAGATGGAGAGGTGAGGGCGAACAGGGCGGAGGTCCGTTTCACTGGGACACCTCGTCCTCGCCTCACCTCGCTTCCCGCGAACATAGCGCTTTATTCTGTTTGCATGGATTTCTGACGCACGTTAACTGACAAGAGGAGATTAAGACGGATGAGTAGGGAGACGTACCGGTACTCAATGCAGGCGGCTGAAGGAGCCGTGTTCAAACCCTGCCACTGAATTAAACTGTGGAGTTTGAGTAGGAGTGTTGTCATTCGGAGTGATGTAACCTGTTACTCCCAATAGAGATTTTGTAACTTTGTAACCATTCCAAGTTAAGATGCAAACTAAAGCTAAAAAATGTGCCTGCCACCCATTTCATAACGCTGACCTGACCCCATATGCAGAGCCCAGCTCGAGAA
Source organism: Hiodon tergisus (assembly GCA_025775045.1). Classification (NCBI taxonomy): domain Eukaryota; kingdom Metazoa; phylum Chordata; class Actinopteri; order Hiodontiformes; family Hiodontidae; genus Hiodon; species Hiodon tergisus. The sequence continues at coordinate 12,499 of JAOVYW010014400.1, read as the reverse complement.
CGAAAAGAAGAAAAGGGAGACCATTGAGAAGGAGAAGGAGCAGATGGAAGAGGAGAAACGGGCGCTGATGACCCGACTCTACGAATTTGAAGAGAAGACCAAGAAGGCCGAAAGGGGTAGGGGGGGTTGTCTGTGAGGGTCTGATTCACCAGCTGTGAGATTCTGGCCGTTGCTCTGGGAAGACGATGAGACCACACATTCTGATCGCTGTGCCAATGCTGTGCCACTCTCAGACCTGCAGGATCAGCTGGAGCGGGCCATTCGTCTGGAGCAGGAGCGCAGGAAGGCGGAGGAGGAGGCCGACCGGCTGGAGGCCGAGCGCCAGGCCGCCCTGCTAGCCAAGGAGGAGCTGGCCAGGCAGGCCGAGGAGCAGATGACTTGCCAGGCGCAGCTGGTGAGTGGCACCCGTTGGTGCTGTGGGTTGACTGATCTGTGGGTGGCACGGCAAATTAACGTTTGCACCGGATAATACACCATTTTTAGTTTGAGTATAGATCTGAAAAACGGGCGGTTTCAGTGAATTAAGAATGGAGAAAAGGTCTGTTTTCTATTCTTAATCCACGGGTGATATCTTAATTTGTTAGTCGCCTGTGTGAAAATGAAGGATGGAACAAGACTAGATGCAAAAGTAATAGGGAATCGTCAGGATCTAAATTGAAAATACGGGTTGAATGTAAGAGATGGGAACCCCTTTGACAAAAAGCCTCCGTGTTAATATTACAATCTTCTGAATAATACCCCATGTATAGACGGCCTGTGTCTGGTCCAGTATTCTTGCACTAGGGAACATTTTTATAAAATCTTAAATAATCTTTGGCTCATTTTCACATAAACTCATTTGTCATTATATTGTGATTTTATGCGGGGGGGTCAGTGATATGTAATTGTGGAGAGATCTAACGGGAGGCTTGGTGGTCTCTTCCCTCAGACTGCAGAATTGTCCGAATACACCGCCAAGATTTCCTTGCTGGAGGAGGCCAGGAGGGCCAAGGAGGAGGAGGCCAGTACCTGGCAGAGCAAGGTGAGTGTCCTCCTACTGCTGTTTATATGCAGGGGTTGCAAGATGCACATCCACTCTGTGGAAATATGAAAGTCTAATGCCTGTGCTCTGCCACTGTGCCAGCCCTTGGAGAGAAAGAGTGCTAATTTCCTATGCCAGTTTTCTGCACTGATCCTGCTCCGACATTGAGACAGATCTGTGCTGGCACACTGAGCGCCGTGTTGAGCGCAGAGTCTTGGGCCCTCAAGGTAATATGATACCATCGGTTGAGACACTGCAGCCTGAGTCAGGGAGTGGCCCATGTGAAAAGGTTGAAGGAATTCCTAGTATTGATCTTCCAAGTGGCTTAGTCAGTAAAGGCACTTGGCTGGGCGCAGGCGGAGCCCGGTAACCTGGATTTCTTGAGCGGGAGGGCACAGCAACGGCACACCATCTGTACAGCTCCACCCAGACTGGCGGGTGGGAACCAGCAGAGCCGGATCTGCCGTTTGGATGGACTGCTACCTCACACTCCCTGTGTGTGGTGGCAGGACTCGTAGAGTCGGCACCATTGGCAAATTGTGGGGTAGAAAAGTTGAAAAATAACGGTGATTCCAAATAAATTAAAAATACTGCACACCTGATCTTTCCGTCGTTGGACTCTGGCCATGTGACTCTGAATTACACTTGCGCCTGAGCCAGCAAATACCTTTGCTGACCTCAGGAAAACGCTGCTTGGAGCCGCTTCGTAGTATGTGTCAAAGTCTGGTTATCTGACACCTGGGTCCAATCTTTATCATGTCCTAACGTCATGCTGGCTAGCTATGAGTTAAAGATCTCTATGGACCAAAATATTGAGTTGTATAATGTCTTTTTTTGTTGTTGTTGAGGGGTGGGGTCTGGGCGTTACCAGAGTTGGCATGATTAGTTATTTACTTATCTCTGAAGAATAATAATAAACACAACCCACTCTACGCTGCCTCCATTTTTTACTAAATCTGAATCCTACCTGCATCCCTGATAGACCCTTGTGGACTGCCTCCTCCACCTGTTCAAATGCTTATTTTTATGGGCTCCCCTCCTCAAATGCTGAACCACTTGACTTATTTATGCAGTAACATAATGTATGCCTTATTAAGTCTTGAAGGAAAAACTCTTGCTACAGCATTGGACAGTTACCTCTGCATTGCCTCTTCCTACGCTCCGTGTTAGATGCACTTTCGGGTACGCACCTGTTTTTCATCACTGAGCTTGCCTAGCAACTGCAAAACTACTCGGCAATCTTTTAGGATTAATCAGTGGCGAGCTATAATATAACAAAAATACCACAGTGATGTTGTGAAACACTTGGACAATGCTGGTTCCATCTACCAAAAAGCCAGCAAGAGTGGCATGCAATGTGAATGAGTCTCACTGAAATGGGAACAATGGAAGCAGGAGTCTCAGACTGCAATCTTAGGATCAGATTTTAAACTAGGAACGCCTGGTGAGAATTTTTAATTCTCATAATGACTCAAATTTAATAGCTGAGGGAAAGAAAAAAACCCGGGGCCCGAGAGGATTGCAGTTTGAGACCCTTGGGCTTGTTTCGAATCCTGAGATTGCAACTGCGGTTTCAGCTTTGAGGCATGAACCTAAATGGCGGGTGGGAATCGGCGTGGTAAGAATGTGTCCCCTTTCAGGCGATGGAGGTCCAGGAGGACCTGCTGAAGACGAAAGAGGAGCTGCAGATGGTGATGGCGGCTCCTCAGCCTCCCCTCCAGGCTCCCGTCTATGAGCACGTCGACGACCACGACGACTGTGAGGAGACCAGCAACTACAGCGCCGAGCTTCAGAACGAGGGCATCGACGACCACCGCAACGAGGAGGACCGCGTCACGGAGGCTGAAAAGAACGAGCGCGTGCAGAGGCAGCTAATGGTGAGCGCTCCTACGCCCCCCTTTCGCCGTCCTAAAGGCTCTCTATTCGGTTACATTGGACGGAATACAGATTGGATTCGTTGGATCTACAAGAAAGTGTTGACCACTACTTTCATGTCAATTGGCCGTGCGTGCTTACCCATTTAATTGGCATTTTCTATCTAATTGTTTCTTGACTGCGCATTTTGTATCGACACAAAACCAATTTCTTTTAACATGCAAAAAATTGATAATTTTGTAAAGTTTACTCGACTACAAAAACTTGTAGTTGGTGCTTCAGTTCAAGAGGGGTGAATCCATTCCACAATTGCAGTTTTGTCTTGATATTTCCTTTTTGCATTCTGCGATGAGTAACGATGAAATGCGTTTTCACAACTAACCCCAATGTGCTGTTCTCTAGGCTCTGAGCTCAGAGCTGGCACAGGCTCGGGACGACGCCAAGGCCACCCCGAATGACTTGCTTCACACAGAGAATGTGCGCGCCGGCCGTGACAAGTACAAGACGCTACGGCAGATCCGCCAGGGCAACACCAAGCAGAGGGTTGACGAGTTTGAAGCCTTGTAATCGCTACACTGTTCTGTCTGCAACATTAACCTTTCTGAGTCGCCATTGCAGAGGCCCCTACTGTCGACACAATCATAATCCCATAGAGAAAGCGGCACCTTCCACCAAGTAGGAAAAATATCCAATTTGCCTGTTAATGTATTTCCAGTGACAAAATCTGTTTGATTACATCATTGACTATAATTATAAAATAAATTGAAATTGTATTTAATTTTTAGTTAGCCAAAATGTATTTTTCTTTTCCAATTAAAATAAATAAAATTATACAGGGAATACAGGGAAGTGTTTATGCAGCCACATTGTCATGTAGAGAGGCTAAACAGCTGCTCAGATAAGCACGTTTTTTTTATTATTTTAGTTTTCCTTTACAGCCCACACATTTGCACTGAAATAAAAGAAAGCAGTATAGCTTTGCGTGGGGACACGTAAAGTAACACTAATAAGATACTCCTTTTTTTATTTATTTGCAGATATGTTTATTTAAATTTATTTTCTATCGTACACACCATATTTGTATGTGTACACCTTAAATCACAAATAGTTTAGTTATCCTTGGGTCTAGCACTTTCAATCTTGCATTGCACAGTTTTAGGTATAACAAAGTAATAAAGTTGAGAAACTAAAGTGTAGTTTATGTAGATTTTCTTTTTCTAAAATAGTCAGCTGCTTGCAATTAAGACCACGTTTAGTTTTGTTTTTTTAAAGCAAAATTTTCATTTTATTTCTTAAGTTGTTCAGTTCATGGTTTCATCTACTTCATGAAACTCTGAACCCTGGTGCCTAAGAACTATTGAGTATTATAACTTACCACGACATACAATGCAAAATACACTGTTGTATATTCAAAACATTAAATTATTTATCTTCATCTAGTCATTGTTGGATTCAGAATGTTGTGATACCCATTTTCAAACTGTGAGCCTCATTTCTATTTAAAAAAAAAAAAAATGTTTTGTAATAGTATACATTACTTGGAATGCATCACAACTACCATTTTGTGTTTAAACTGGGAAGGGGAATTCTGGAGTCATGTTTTATAGATATGTATTACAGGGGTTCGTTAAATAACTAATTTAGTTGGTATCGAACAAAATGGCTGTCATGAATCCTTCTCATCGATGTTTATTGCTTGTACTGTGCATGAATACTGCTCAGCAAAATCAGAAAAATGTGAAAGCAGTGTGGATTCTCTAAATTCTATTGAAAAAATTATTAAAAGTTTACCATGGCCTATTTACAAAACTTTTTTCTGAAACACATTTTCATTTACTTTAACTGCTGATTTAACAATAGTAAGTGAAATCTTTTAATGAAATTTGTTGACCGCAGCAGGTTTTTACTTAATCAGGGCCTACATACAAATGGAAAAAAATCCCGCATACTAACCATCTATCATTATTATATTAATTCCAAATGAGTTTTTTTGTCTCCAGAAACTAAATGTGTGTTTTAAGAGGGCTTTCATACACACATCAACATCACTTCTGATAAGTTCCACAATTGCTCAAGACAATGGCAACAGATGACAAGATAAAATAGAACAAAGCACTTCAATTGATGTTCCTTCCTTTAACTTTGCAATTCAAATTTTAAGAAACTCTTTTTTTGGACCCAGCCAATAAATTCACACTGAAATGCATTTCTTGAATCACTGGACTTTTACTTTGAACCTTTTGTAGGATTTCCAAAGGAAGTAAAACTAACGGGCGGTGTTCTTAGTTGATGTCAAATGTGACCGATACACACGCACACTTCTGTACCTTTAGTCAAAACGTTCCAGAAACGAAAAGCTTGTAAAATTACTTATTTGATACTTATTTGTGTTTAGCGATTCAATCCTCTTAAATTATGACTATTTGCTCAATTTTTAAAACAATATATTTTTGTCTTGTTAAAGATTATTCTTGATTAATTTTGTCCATATTACGTAAATAGTCAATAATAAGTTTTTTGAGTCGCCAAAACTACCTTTAAAGTATGTTTTGTAAAATAGAAAGTCTCCGAGATTAGCCAACTTTAACACTCTCTGAAACATGGAAAAAGTAGGACATGGACGCTATTTCAGACACTATGGACCAACCCTCTTTAAAACTGTGCAGTCTTTGTTTTCATATGTCTGTAATAGTTTTCCCCCGAAAAAAATAATTACTTGCGCTTTTATTGCTGTGCCGTTATTATAGTGTGGCGTTTGCGGTAAGTGCCGAAGAATTTTGTTCCTTTGCTGTGAGTGCAATGAGAATGAAAGCCGGAACACACTCTTGACCGTGTCTGCGAGTGACTTTTATTTTCGACTCCGGAGCACACACAGTCCCTATGGGCGGAGGCCTCGTCAAAACAATAAACCCCCCTCTCTCTCAACTGCTCCACAGCTAACTCCTGTCTTTATTTTCTTTCTCCCTCTCTACTATTTTCTGTGCACTTGTGCTCTTCCTGATTACACACGTTCTTCCCTCTTGGCTGTCTCATACTCTCTACGCGCGCCTCACGTCGTCTCCACCTTTTATTTCCCCCTACGTGGTCTCTCGTCCTTACAATTGGGTAACGTCTCCCCAGAACGTGGGACAGCCCCTCCCTCCATCTCTACCCCCCCAGGGTCGCTAAAATAGTTATACTGTACCCAGAGGCTTCGTTTTTTAAATTGACACTATTTTCAAAAAGATTTATTTAAAGTTTGCGAGATTGTCGTTTCAGATCGCATGTGCGTTGCGCTGGCTTTTTGAGGAACGTTTCAAAGTCCGCTGTTTCCAGGCCGAGTAAATAAATTGCTGCGCGTAGCTATTTAACGTTGGCCGTGTTTCGTGCAGTACTTACACTTTCCTGCCCTTGACTCTGTTTAAACAATCGTTCAGAATAAAATAAAAAATGGATCTCAAAGTAGCTGTGGTGAATGCGTATACCCAAAACAGAAAACTGATGCTGTATGCTGCAGGAGTTGGGCTGGCATCCCTTGCAATGATTTTTGGAGTAAAATATTTTAAAAAACAGAAAAAAGTTACTCGTGTAGGAGTTGTGTCGAATCTAGTTATTCATCCCGTGAAATCCGGCAAAGGACTTCCTGTGACCACTGCTGAATGTCTCGAAATGGGTTTGAAACACGGCGAACTTAAAGACAGGCGAGTATGCCCACCTGCTGGAAAATTAAGTTTAGACCAGCTTGGATTTGCAGATGATCGAGCTGGTCAAGTTGGTTTATCTACCAGTCATCGTGTTCCAAAACATATGCCGAGCTTGTGAACAGTTCGCAGGACTAGTATGAATGTTTCGCTGTTTAGGTAGCTATGACCTCAGTTTTTATATTTGACTAAAGTTGCGGCTGAGACTCTATTTGCTCACATGCAGGTGTTGCATGTGTTAAGGAAGCATGTAACGTAATTCGATTTTTTGTTGACTTTTGTCTCTGTGACTGTCGTAAGTAGTCACCGATTGCGTTTAGTTTTCAAATAAGTGTACTCTCTGTGTACAGCGAGAGATTAGCTTTACGCTGATATTGTTGCAGCAAAAAGTGACAATTGTATATCGTTAACCGAACCTGAAAGGCTTTTAAGTGCAATCCTGAAAACAAACAATTGCATTTTGAAATGCTTCTACCTCAAAATACGTTTCGAAATACTCAAACACAATTCAAATACTTTAAATTTCTAATTGTAATTTAAAATAGTCCGATACTCGAAGTTAGATTTGGGCTAAAAATAACGGAATGTGACCTTTATACGCCACAATTTCATTTAATTAATCATTAATTGAAGTTAAACGATAAAAAGTATTTTAAAAATACGCCGTATTTGAAAATTATGTATTTGCCCAGGTCACAGATGTACTAAATTAGTTGCATGTGGCTTTGTAAAATGCAGTTTTTTTTCATATTTAAATTTTTCTTTTCTTTCTCTCTTTCATTTGTAAAATGAAAAGTTCACCTCTCCCAGGTGAAAGTCTCGATTCTAGCTGCAGACCTTTCAAGATGAGGTGTGTCCAATGGCTATAACAAATATCAGGAGCCTGGTTTATACAGGTGCAAAGAGCTCTGCCTATTACTGATTTTATCTGCACATCTCTTACACCTTTTAGGCCCAGTAATTGCTCCATTGCTTCCTTGTTTGCAGTATGTTGGAGAAATTTTAATTTTAAAATTTTACTCATACCTGAATGATGAGACATGTGCTGTAAATGCGTCCTGAACCTAAACTGCTAAACCTAACTCGTGTGAAAATGCCACCGCTTTGTGCCCGATGCAGACACTGGCTTGTGGTGACAGAGGAAGGCCAGCAGATAACGGCCCGGCAGGAGCCCCGTCTGGTCCTTATGTTGATGGTCAGTGAGGGTGGACACCTGTGCCTGAATGCCCCCGGCATGGAAGAGCTGAGAATCCCTCACCAACAGCCTGGGAATCCTGTTGTCAACTGCAGGTGTGTGGACACTTGACTCCTTTTACTCATTTGATTTGTGAAATGCCATGAGGAATTTCTCCATGGCAGGTTGTATTTGTAGTTTTGTAGCCACGGGGAGCTTGAAATTCGCCATTAGGTTTTACCTACATCTACAAACATCTGTGTGAAATGCTATTCTCCTCAGAGTATGGAGTGTTGATATCCAGGGCAGAGACTGTGGTGAACAGGCTTCACTGTGGATTACGAAGTACCTGGCCAGTGACAAGCCTCTGCACTTGGTGCATTTTGAGCCCCAGATGAAAGCCAGGAGACCAATGGAAAAGGAACCTCTGTTCTCTCCACAAGATAAGGTACATCCAACAGGGAAGGCGAGCTTTTGTGTAGAGTTTGAGTGTTTATTTTCAATGTTGTCGTTTTGCTTCTGGATCTTTGGGTAATAAAAAGACTGATAATGCTGATTAGGTGATTGACCATAGACGTGTCCCTTTCTGCCGCACACGTTCCCTTGTCCTTGTTTTACTCAGAAAGCTAAGTGAGCGTGTGAGTCAGTTGCCATGGCTATGTTGAACCCTGACCACAGGTTGCGTACCCCGATGCTGCTGCCATCTTGTTGCTGTCTGAAAACTCTGTTACGGACCTGAACACTAGACTGGAGCGGGAAGTAAGCACGGGCTGGTTCCGGCCCAGTATTGTCGTGTCTGGGTGCGATGCCTTTGCTGAGGTACGGCCATACTTTTAAGTTGAAGGGACAGGGGGGCAAGTTGTATTCCATTTCATATTTGTGTGTGTGTGTGTGTGTGTGTAGGGCGGGCAGATCTCAGTTTAATATGAGGTAATATCTCCTCTAAATCAATAAAACTTACAATTTAAGACATGAACCATATTTATTTAATGTAAAAAAAATTTAAGAAAAAAGTTAATGTGTCATTTGGAACGTACTTAGTTGTCAGTCATTTATTGAATTTTGGAATCTGTGAAACTATTTTTTACTTGGTGTAAATTATTTTATTGATCGCTAGATGGCAACATTTTGTCAAATGTGTTCATTTGCATCAAGTGAAGGAAAGGCATAGAATAGAATGAAGAAAGATACATTTTCATGATTGCCCTCCAGTAATATGCTTGACCTGCTTCACACGACCATAACATGATATGGCTTCTTTTAATGTTAAACTCTGATTTTGGGTTTTATTGTGCTATTGTCTCATGTTACGCTACAACTCATGTTGATTTTAAAAACACATGCAGCCATATTTCAACCCAGTATTAAATGGATATACAACTTTCAATATCAGTATTTTTGAAGGCATTGCTCTTTGCCAGGTCGGACACTTAACTGAAACTTTTTTCGTTGTTGTTAAGGACTCTTGGGATGAGATCCAGATTGGGAACGTGACACTGAATCGTGTGATGGCCTGTGGAAGGTACTTATCCTTTTTAAATTACCATTACATAATTATCCAAGCCCAGGAATGCTCAGGGAACAGTGTGAAAGTTCCTATAATGTTGTTGGGCCAATAGTGCCGTTTTTCTCCCCATTTCAAAAAGTTACCGGAGGGGTGGTGGGTACATCGCTTGCATACAGGAAACTTCTAGTATGGGGGGAAAAAAACTGCAAAATTGCTTTCGAATAGTAACATAAATGTTACATTTGGTAATTGGCTCGAAAACAGGATGGGTATTTTTCAGTGTCTGGGCTCTTCTGCAGATTATCGGAGTCACTCAAATGACCTAAATGGCCTGGGGCAGTAACATTAAATGCCCACATGGGTCATGCATATATTAACATGAGTCTAAAAACTCCTGATTCTTAAACCACATTTTTATTAAATATAAATAAGGACCAAGGTTAGGTATTGGAATGGGCTATGAGATCTGAAAGTAAAATCTGGTTAGGTTCAAGTATATTATTAATGGATAGAAGCAGTGGTGCTTAATCTTTTGCGTAACCAAATGTTTTGTGCTTTCAGGTGTATTTTAACAACGGTGGACCCTGAAACTGGAATCATTGATCGGAAACAGCCACTTGATACACTTAAAAGGTAAGAAAATCCATTATCCGAGTGGGAATTTTGGAATTTCAATGCTTTAATTGTATTTAAGAGTTAGCACTTTAGATTTCAAACTGAGAATCAAGTCCTTGATTGATCAACACTTTAATAATAATGGCAACCTTTTTACATGCAATTCACAATTGACTGAAACCACATCATACACCAAGGTTTTGAGTCTTTCAGCTCACATAGCTATTTAGGGGCCAGAGTATTTAAAAACGCTGGGAGGGTAGTTAGAGTAGTTACAATGGAAAAGGAGAGGTCTTGATTCAGCATAATACAATTATTGTTGAAGTATTTTTATTTATTTCATTACTTCATGCTGTTGCCTAACATGTAATATACTTGAGTATTCTTAATTCCATCATATGTATTTTAGTCAAACAGTATTAAATATTCTGTCCATTTTCCAACTCTCCATTTTAAGTATTAAATATAGATTTTTGGTAATCAGTTCTTATTAACAATATTGTTTCAAAGTCTTAGCCAAAGAACTGTAGAGACATTTTTTTACAGCTGTATCCATAAAAAAACTGTTCCTGGTTAATCTTTTCATTTGAAAAGATGCAGCTAGATTAATCTCTTTTAATAACACCGGTACGACAATACAATATCGGTTCTGGTTGGTTTTGTTGTTTTATAATGTTTTGTTAATCATTTTCTTTATTGAAAAGCATTATTAATTTGAATTAAAAAGAAAAAAATGCATTAGGCTATTTTAAAAAGTAAGAAATTAAGTATAATTTAAGTATTAAAATGTATTACTAAAGCTTTGCAGTGAAATACAAATACAAAAATATATGTGTGTGTAATGTATGTATATATGTGTGTATATATATATATATGTATGTGTATATATGTGTGTGTATGTATGTATATGTATTTTTTTATTTTACAATAATTTTATTATATGTAACCTCACCGATTTAAAAATTTACGTTTCTTCATAGCTATCGTATGTGCAAACCATCAGAGAAACACATCTACAAAGCAGCTCCCTTGTTTGGACAGTACTACAGTGTCAAGAAAACCGGAATTCTTCAAGTTGGAGATCCTGTGTACAAGATAAGCTATTGAGATGGTATCATTGGAACCAGAATTGAAATCCTATCTAATTGGTGATAATCATAATTGTCATTAACTGTTTAGACACAGATATTCTTTAATTACATTTCAAAGTGCTATTTAGTACAACAATAACATTTAGTAAGAGTATATTTGATTTCAATTTTCATAACCAGTACCTGGATTCTTTTCTTAAATCCAAGTCACACGCAAGTAATCCGTTGTTTGCTTTCGTCTGTTTCTCTCTTTTAGTATGATAAATAATGATACGCATTGATTACGAAGCAAAACATTGACTTTGCATTTGCAACCAACGTTAAAACGTGCGAATTTATTCACCTTGGAATTCCGACCGTTTTCGTGTTGAATCGTTGAACTTAAGTGCCATAACCTACAAACCTGTGAGTAATTAGCAAGGTACAATAAAGTAGCACTAACATCAGTGAAGTACTAGCATAAATTTAGTAGAACTAAAACGTATTTAAAAAGAAAGTAGAGGGAAGGAATTCATTTTCGCTAAATTCTGGCCGCGCAATCTAAGGTCTCTCGAGCTTTTTTGTGTGGTCATTAGAAACTGAGAATAACAGGAGACTAGTTTATTTTTTAGTTAACCAAGCATCCAAACTACACGTAAGGAAGTCGTTATTTTAGCTTTCTTCCGCGCGCTGCGGGTCGAACGATGGATATGCGCCTTCGCACGTAAACGTCTTTGGATCCCTTAGCTAGGTAACAATGTCCTGAAACAGCTACGTTTGTAAGAAGCGACACTGTCTTTTGTCTCAAGTGTCTCTCCAATTATCTGTTCTGTTGTCACGGTTTAAAAAATACTTCCTGAAAATAGAACAGCCGATGTCATTTTGTTACAAGCTTGCATAAAATCAAAAAATAAAGATCTTGTTTAATAATCTTGAATAATATATCAGATCAAATAAGATTTAACCATTCGTTTAAGATGATGCAGTAATGATTGAAAACTACACAAAGGTTGTTGCTGAGATGTATTAATTAAAAAAGATTTACCATTCAAGCTCTTGTTTTTATTTTTTTATAATTTCCTTACACTTGACCCACTTCATCTATTCTTCAGTATAGATGTTGTATAAATTGTTTAATACCCTTGCTCAAATTGGCCACATCGGTGATTCTTGTGATATGTATATTCCTAATGTATGTTACCATCTGTTAAAGATTGACTTGTTTGCTATGTGACAAAATGTATAAATACAATTCTAAAAAATGTGAAATATACAAAAAATAGGCGTATTTCGTCATTTATTTGTATTTATTTTTTACACTTATTTTAGTTAAGTCGGTCCTATGTGAAACAAAATAAGGGTGCGTAGTCATGACCTTGCTACAAACGAACCGCGTCAGTTAGCAGGTAAGGATTAGATGACGCCCAGTACAACCTCATCTTCTGAGAGCCGAATTACTGCTCAGCTGTAATTATATCCTTGCAAAGAAGGATGAGGAAATAGTCAAATTAATTTGTAAATATACCGAAATGGGGAGGAGTTGGGCACATTTTATAT
>JAOVYW010014382.1:9350-21791 GCA_025775045.1 Hiodon tergisus | reverse complement strand
CTACTGCAGACATGGTGCCTACTGCAGACATGGTGCCTACTGCAGACGCCAAGGGATGGAGGCCGAGCTGCAATCATTACTGAGGGTTAAATCTTGGCTGGTGATCTCCTACAATTACAGGAAATCTGTTAGGCGCTAAGTGACCTAGTCCGAAACTTCCCATTTCTGCACATTCTGTTTCAGAGATTAGAGTTAAGGGAATCTTAAGCGTTTATAAAAACGCCCTACTCAAACAATCAGGTGAAACATTTTAAAACCTTTTAAAATGACGTTAAAATAACAAACTTTACTCTTCATAGATGCCGTCTGTCTTTTTGAAAAAGAGCAAAACCGACAATTACTAAACTAAAATGCTGATCTTGTATGGCTTCAATAATTAGCAAAGTTTTCTAGTTGTAATTTAGGAGTCATAATCATCATAAGTCATAAATGCCGTCAGTGTTGGTGAAAAATAACTAGTTTGCGCCTAGACTACATTTTGCACTTGTCAGTTTATATCTGTTTTAGCGTTCTTCTGGCACGGATCGCATATTAAAAAACGCTGATTAATTTTTTAATATAGGATAATTTATTTTAGAATTATATCTTAACCATACATACACCTAAGCAGCCGAAAATGTTTCCAAAATATTTTTTAAAAAAGCATCATTATGCCGTGTCGAGGACCTCGCTGTTTATATCACGTCCATAAGTACACGCCACAAGTGTTGACAGGTCTTTCTTTTTCATCATGTGGGAAAGGGCGGGAGGCCTGGGCCCAGGTGTGGGAAAGGAAGCTCCCAACAGCTGTGCCTAACGAAAAGGAACAGAAGGACCAAGGTCCCTCTTTCTGGGGCCCGCCCTCGTTTTGTCCAGAAAGGCCTCTTACAGTAACAGGTACTACGTAAACCTGGGGATCACTGAAGGCCCCAGTTTAATGTCCACAGAGCCCTGACAAGTATCTTATTCAATGTGAATATTGTTCATTAGCGCCAGTGTGATAACGTTTGGTTTGGCCCAGGCATTTGTTTCCAGTTCTTTCAGGACAGTAAGTTTTTTTTTTTTCTTTCCATGGAATGTGTATTAAAAAAAGATACTGAGCAATATGAGATCCCTGGCCTGATAACGATATGTGGTAACATAAGACATTAAACAACGGAACATTAAAACGGAATGTGTCAACAGGAATTCACTGGGAAGCAATTGTTTCAGTGTCTTAACAACTGAAACAAGTCATTTTATGTGGTTAGGGGAGGAGCTCCTCAACATTAGGCTTGCAGATGTAGTCTGTAAAGGATTTTTATATGTGATATTTTAAAGAGCTGCCCCGACACCGAGCAGTTAAGGCAGGTTCACGCCGTTTTGGTCGGCTTTGTAGCCAACAAAGAAAAAAACATGAACAGCTTTTTAGTTTTTAAACTATGTGGAAGCAGCCGCAAAGCCACCAAACGCCAATTTTTCAGCCTAAAAGCACCTTAGAGGGCACTAGCTTTCTCCCCGTTGCAGAGAGAATTTAAGGGCCTACACCTGTGTGGTTCAGAGGAAACACGGACCCTGGCTGTGGGTGGGGCCTCATAACTTCACTGCCAATCCGTGCTGGATTGGGCGTGTCCCAGCTGCCCCGGGGGGCAGGGCTCGTGGACGTTTAGATTAGAACGATTAGACATAGAAATATGTATTTATTATTATTTATTTATTTATTTATGTATTTATTATTTAGAGAAACCAAAGAAAGGGGGGAAAAAATCTACTATCTGAAAAGCTGATTCAGGAATCGGAAGTTTCTGTGAACATTTTGTTCAGTCTTCAGTGTCAGACTAAAAATAAAAAATCCTTCTGAAAAAGCAGGCAATTTGACTTCCTCCGCTTCCACTCGGCAAACCCACAAGGGTTACAAATACAATAAAACCTAGGATGTGGGTAGTTTGTCTTTCCTCTGTTTGTTAAGTAGGTCTTGTCTGTCAGGCCAAGTGAACCAACATGCTTTTATTACAGTCGGATTTCTTTACATTATCTATGGTGCCTAGAGAAGAATGCACATTTTCTAGGAATTTTTAACCAAACCCCAATTATAAAGCTTTGTCTTGGCTTTAACATAACACACACACACACATCATACAAATGTATCTATACTTTGAAAATAAAAATAATAATTTAATTCAAAAACTTGGAACAAATCCAAGGTTTACTCAACAGACAATGGGCAAATTACAATTGGAGAATTGCCTGTTCTATAAAGCTTAACAATGTTTTTGTAATAGTTTTGTATTTTTCATCTTATCCTTCACCTTCCTTTTTGAAGATGCATTTATTCTGCATTCATTAAATTTAGATTATTCATACGTAAGCCTGGAAAATTTCAGCATTACATTCTGATCAGATCATATTTTATGTAACGGACAACAAACCTTCATACTGCAACTCAGTGTTGGACAGCGTTTATTTGAATGTATTAATTGATTTAAAATTGTAGTAATGCAATTTATGCATAAACAATGCCAAAACAAATTGAGGGTATGTTTAGGAATACAATTTTTTGTAATCGTCAGAGTAAGTAAAGGGTTAAATAATTTTGCACAGATATGATTACAGTATTATATAATATGGAAATGACTCTTCAGTCTGCAGTACACTGTTAATGAGTAGTTATTGGCAATCACATTTATCTGTCAAAATTTTACATCACTTCAAAGTGGTCTTGAAGGAATAACATCTGATAGCATTACTATATTATCAAAATATAGAGAGCCAAATGAATAAATTAACTGAAAAACAAACAACATATCTGTGTAATGCTCTTGAAAACAGAACGGACTAATGGTGGAGAAATTTCATATGCCAAATTCATTTCTTAGCTCAGCCTGGCAGGCAGCATGTTAGGATGTGGGAAACATCTAGGTGCCTGTATTTCCTCGTTTTAACTTTTGCTCTTTCCTCCCAGTAGAGAATCCCTTAAATTCTCAGGGGTGTAACATGGTGGCCTCTGTATTTTTGATGTCATAGGCCAGCCAGTCTTTGAAAATTCTCTCATGAGATTAGCCATCTGTCTTGTGAAAGAGACATACTCTAATCCAAGTTGAGGTCTTGAATAATTTATTACAGTGCTCACTTTTAAACCCAATCAAAGGGCTTAACAAATGGCTTAATCAGAGTTGATTTAACTTATATTTATCTTTATATATTTATAAATCACACTTACTTTGTTGTAAAACACAATGAGGAGAAAGCGATTGTCCAAGATTGTGGGCGAATGTGGAGAAAGCGGGATTGTCCGAGACTGTGGGCGAATGTGGAGAAAGCGGGATTGTCCGAGACTGTGGGCGAATGTGGAGAAAGCGAGATTGTCAGCCCCCTGACCGGGCAGTCCCGGGTAGCAGGATTTTGAAGAAGTCCTTAATCTTTCACACTGAAACCATTTAATGTTTGAGTATGTTGTTAAAAGGCCCAATGACTCAGTGTGAATCATTATGTTTTTGTATTTGTTTTGTAACGGGTCATAATTAAAGATGGGCCAAGTGTCTTGTGTAATGGTGCCTATTTGTGGAGGGCAATATTCAGAAAACCGTTCCACAGTAAAATTCAGCACAGTGACTACATGCAACATACATTGGCATGCAGACTTAGTCCATGATCAGAAAGATCAGTAATGTAAAGATTATTTACAGTTTCTCTGATGTTAATGACCGGCTGTGAAAACTGAAATATCTCTCGATTTAGCAACCCCAGTACTTAGCATATTGTGTCTTGGCAAGTTATCCAGATGGCCGTGGACAATTGTTTTTGACCTCTTGCATAAGTTGGATTCAGTTCTGCACTGAGGTGTTCTAAAAGCAAAAGTTGTTTCTGGCTGGATTAAGTGGGTCCAGCCAAGTTTACTAAAATATATTTCTAAATGCAGTTTACTATAAATGTCCTTTCTAAGCACATGCAGTCTGTTTAGTCTTTCCAGTTAGAGCAGTTCTCACAACCAAATGCTTTATAATTTGATCTTTCATTAATTTTGTAAATATGACTTGCCCATTCCTTGACTCTCAAAACATTTTAAAGGATTTGTCAAGGACAAATTTCTGCAGTAGGAAATATTTCTCAGGAAAATGATCAGATGCTTTGCACTAAAAGCTTTGTTTTTGTTAGTAACGCTTTAACGTTGTTATAAGAAAATCTAAATACTCACATTAATGTTTTAATTACAGTGTAGTTAAACGCTACTTATGACGACGATGATTCTTTCATAGCTCATTATTTCTAAAATAAAGATTGTATTTATCCACTGCTGTTTCAATATATTAGAATTTGTGTTCGGGTTTTTTCGAAAATGTTTCATTTGAAGTTTTCAAAATATTGTTTTAGGAGTATTTCACTGGCCACTATCACCTGGTATTAAATAAAATAGACCGAATTGTGTGCTCCCTCATGAAAGATGGGCAGTAAGTTCACCCTGCTTTTACTGGGAATATACTTCCAGTATACTGAGTACATTTTTCTCCTATTCAAATTAGTCAATAATCAACATTTATTTTTTGTGTGCAGAGAGGTGTGATAAAATGCAGTGTTGGGGGAAAATTTTTTTTTTTTTTTTACAACTGTTTGGCGAAAAAGATCTATAATTGAATGGTTATAAATGTATACATCAATGCAACCCTGTCCACATTCAGTGAAAAGCTTGTCACAAATATACATCAACATCAAGCTCATATTCATACAGCAAAGAGCCCTCAATAGTCTGAATTTTAATAATACATAACCCAGTATCATCTTGGGCAGACACATCTATATAAACTTCTCTGATGAAGAGCTTCTATACCAAGATGTGACTTCTTATTACAGTGAAAATAAAATCGATGCCCATTTCATTCTCACCTGCATATAACTACTCTGTTGATTTATTGTTTTATATACACACACACACAAGCAAAACCCTATAAATATTTACACATTGATCACACATGCAAACATTGATTTACAAACCTATTTACAATAGCTGAGTGTGATCAGTTCTCTCCAGCAGTCAGACATGAAAGGACTTAAATTATCAAGCATAAGCCATTTAATGAAATGACAAAGGAAACCGGGATAAATACGTGCCAGAGATGATAATATATATATATATATATATATATATAGCACAAAAGTCCTGAGGGAATGTAATGATTTTTTTGGTTATGAACGATTGAATGTGTGATGCCGAGATTTTTGCAATTTAGTTGACGCATTCAGTTTCATCCCAAATACCATTATTAATCTTTTAAAATTAAGAACCAACTAAATTTATACAAATAAGTTGCGCAAATATAAAGCCTGAAACGGATAAAAAAGCATAGACATAATGTAAATGTTATGTAAATATGTAAATGTAATTTAAATGTTAAACATAGATTAGATTTATAATCTGACATTAAATGGTTAGCGTATGTTCCTTTATCGCCTTGACACCTAAAAAAAATTACATAGCAAAAACTTGTTTACCATTCTAGCAACAGTAATTTTGTTTTATACGGTAATCCTCTATATGCGATGAATTAGGATTATTACCTAAATATTGAAAAGCATCTGCTGCAGTTCCTTATCCCCAATCCCCTCACCCCCATCCAGAGTCAGTAGTCATTATGCTATGGTTATGCAAGGTCAGAGTCCAAAGTGCCCAACGTGTGTTCAAAGAGTACTGAAGAAGTCTGTGGTTTGGCACATAGCACTTAATGACACTTTTGGCAAATTAAACTCAAAGCCCCACCATAAGCCGGGATTTAGTGTATTTATATGGACAGGTAACGTGTTTTGTATGGCCGTAGAGAATAAGAGAGTTTCACTCTATGAAACTCTTATGTGCAGATAACATGAAGACTGAAATCATCGCAAACGACAGGGTTTAGCGATGGGAAAGGAGTTGGTCAGTGGAGGATCCGTGTGGGATTCAGGCTAGCAGATTCTCTGATTTGAGGAAGGTGGTTTCCACGTTGTTGCAGCATTTGCCGTTGGAGTGTTCCGTATTGCCATCGATGCTGTAGCAGCCCTGTTCCTCTGTGATGGAGGAGGCTGTGTAGGAGGCGGATCGCAGGGTGTCGGAGTGGGCAAAGCTGGTTCCAAACTGCATACGGTACTGATTCCAGTGTCTTCGCAAAACCGCTTGGACCTACAAAAGAGAAAGCATCTTACTCAAATTACTAAAAGCAAACCGCCAGAATGAAAAGGCCGTGCTAACTATAACAGTCTACATACACTCTTACACCGAACCACGACTGTCTATAAAAGCAAACCGCCAGAATGAATGACTTTGAAAAGCTTGACTTCAACACCAGAGGATTTGTAAGAATCTGTGACGTTTTAGAAGTGCCACAGCTCTGTAAATCTAAGCATAAACATGTGTTTTATTTAGTATGATGTGTGATTATTATTATTCAACTCACAGAAAAGTACAAGCTATTCAAAATCTTACCTCTCCATTGAAAAAGCAGAAGATTGTGGCCACCAGCAGCCCCTAAAATAAATCAAGGGAAACTTTAAATACTGAACTGTTTTATAAACAAATCCCTTCCATTTCAACAAAG
Source organism: Hiodon tergisus (assembly GCA_025775045.1). Taxonomy (NCBI): domain Eukaryota; kingdom Metazoa; phylum Chordata; class Actinopteri; order Hiodontiformes; family Hiodontidae; genus Hiodon; species Hiodon tergisus. The sequence continues at coordinate 15,267 of JAOVYW010014382.1, read as the reverse complement.
TAAAGTCCCTGCGATAACATTGTCCAAGCTAACTGGTGCATGTCTTGGATCTGGACAGCGTTGCTTAGACAAATTTTGACAGCTGGCTCTTAAGCTGGGGAGAATGAGATCGCTAATTGTGACTGTGTTGATTCAGCGCCATCCCAGAAGCACAAGTCATCTAGGCATTTTCAGCTGAACAACACAGTGGTGTTCGACAACCTTGAAATAGACACCTAAAAGTCAAAATTCATGATGACCAAGTTGTATCATGATACAGTAGCCTCACACAGTGTCCATATTCATACCCTTGCATTATAAAAAAGATGAGTTACCATTCAAAAATACTTTCTTGTATTTTTCTGCTCAAATAAATGAAAACAAATACTGATTACAAATTACATAGAAAGAAATGGGAATCTCATCACTTCTCAGACTGTGGTTTACTGTTTTAAACGGTGTTTAATCAAAAATAATGCGAAATGGAAGAGCCTTTACCTGGTAGGACATCAAGATGTGCATTATATAATCATATATCTCTGATGCAACTCGGCCATGCGGTTTGTACGGCAGCAGAACGTACTGGATCCCCAGGAGAGGGACCAAAATGAGTGTGGCTCGGACTGCTTTCATGTACAGGCTGGACTCGGCCTGGTGGGTCACTTTTAACTTGGTGATGAGGACGCGCACAATATTCAGCAGAAAAAACAAGTTCACCTAGAGGGAAGTCGAGCGAAAGAAGAATGAATCAAATGATCTGCAGGTGGTTATGAGACTAGATGAAGCCCATGGCCGTTCTCTTTTTGGGGATATGACTAGATTTCCCTTTGAGATGAGATACTGCCTTTGAAGAAACAAAAAATTAAAAAAAAAAACAACCTTATTAAACAAAACTTTAAAGATAAAATATTATAGACCCCACGTACTAACGGTCTAGTAAAATATTATAAGACCAAAGCGGATATGTCCTAATTAGTGGTCTACAGAAACCACTAAATATTCCTTCAGGGGTTTGCCCGAGTACCCGCATAAAGAGTGTCGGCCTTGCAGGTATATTCATTACGTTATTCTGCTGTTTACAGTGTTCACTCCGCATTAGATTTACAGTACAGCGCAGGCCCTAAAGAATTTTGAGGACATTTCTTGAAACCGCAAGATTTTGACTTTACCAACAGAGCAGCGCAGATGGGCCCATGGATAATGTACAGCAAAGACGTATTGGAACTGATCCAACAACTGTTGGTTGAAGAACAAGGATTAATAGTTTAGATATGTTAATTAGCCTAATGGCAGACTCCAGAAAACTCATTCAAAACTATTTGTGAAGTTGCCCGTTTGTGAGAACACGCAAAGTAGTATGCCAGTAATCTGAGCACATATAAAACTCCTAAAAATAATATTATATATTAATTCAAATAAAATACTTGATTGCGTTTTACAGCTTTGTATTCGGCAATGAAAAAACCCAACGGACATACTTATCATTGTAGTAGTAGGTGCGTGCAAAAGCATGTATGAAGGCCGGTATTTGTGGGAATCCTGGGAAAGAAATGCATTTTAATTCAACCGAGGATGATGATGATGATGATGATGATGGGGGTTACTTTTAAAACGTAAGAGAGCACCCGATAAAAGGGAAAGTTTAAAACCCGTACCCCATCCTAGAAGATAGTACCACCTCAGATGCTGTTTCTCAGCAAACACAGCAACCACAATCAGAGTGTGCAGATAGATCCCTTCGCATAGCATCCAGAAGTAGTTACAGCCAAAAATGTATAGATGGATAAATTCTAAAACTTTACAGCTGGTCTGGAGAAGGAAAAAAACAATTAAATTAAGTGTAATACGGTATTATTTAACCAAACCTGACCCAGAAAATATTAATTTCATCAGAGAATTTTTAAACAAACAACATTATTAAAACCAAAACTTCGTACTCACAGGGTTTTGTTGTACTAGCTTCTGGTTATTGGCCACGGATGTCAGCCAAATAATTGTGATCACTGAGTTTAAAACAAAGGAGAAAAAAAGGTTTTTGTGTAGTGTTATCCTTTGGCAGCTCAAACTCCTAATGGGGAAAAAAGACAAAGGAGTTATTATAATTAATGTACAATAAATTCAGCAAAGATACCCAAACAAATAATTGTATTCCAAAACACACAACTTGCGTTAAATGCACTGTATAATTTAAAATAATAATACAGGTACCTACTTGAAATGGAAAAATATTCCCAGTGAAATAAACAAGGACGTCAATGACAATCCGTGACCAATTAGGGCTAAGTAGTACAAATTCATTGCTGTCTGCAAGAGAATAATATATATTTCCGTAAATAATTTGGATAAAGTCTCCGTACGATTTGAAGCCAGATCCAACACACGGTCTTACAAAAAATGTAAAAATCCCTAATAGCTCTTGGCATATTAGTTGTTACTAATGATATAAATACCGTCACGTACCACTCTGCCTTCATTTGTGTGTTCGTTACATCTGGTGTAGTTTGTCCATGTCCTGTTACTCTCGGGATGTAAAAACCATTGTCCGTTTTCACTGCAAATCTTTGTTACCACTTCTGTTGGTTGGAGAGGTTGACGTCACACTTTCAGTTTTTTTTAAATAATACACACAATTATAACACAATTACTAGCTACAATGCAGACACTTCCTTTTATTGTTCAATGCTGAATTTTAGGGCAAGCTGTCTGAATTCAGTTGGATATTTAACTATGGTGAAAGTTGGTTACCGCTGGTAAAAAAAATACTTTGCATACTACGGATTATGAATTTTAGTTTTGGGGGAAAAAAAAACTCTCCAACAGTTACTCTGAGGAATTTAATGCAATACAAATTCATCTCAGAAAAAAAATGTAATATTACCCTGTTTTTCCTATGAGAGATATCTGACAATTTCGAGTCGGCTAGGAATTTTGAAAAAGTGATTGAGCAAACGGAAAGACGAAGAAACAACCTCTCACTTGAGTGGTGGACATTTAGCAACAACCAGACAATCATCCAAAGTTGCCTGAATAGGTCAAGGGTCAAGGGTCAGGGTTAGACACTCGCCTGAAGGATCAAAATCTTGGAAGTAGTCGGGACAATGCTGCTCTGAGGTGAAGCCTGCCTCTGTGTCATCCCAGCACAGCCACCCGTCCCAGGTCCTGTTGCACATAGGTTCTACCGGGCGAGAAAACGCAATCCTCAGTGGATGTAGTCTTTTTCTGCTTTTTCAGGTACAGCTAGGTTTACAGCCTGAGATTTGTAGGCCTTTCAGTGGCTGGGTTCCTTTTGAACCGTTTCTCCTCTGTGATTTCATGGTCATTTAAAGAACAATACCTACTACTATTTCTCTTTCATTTTTTTCAGGCTCAAAGCTATAAAATATTCAGGTGAGATATAGTGTATTTCAACTGGTCTTTTGTAATCAGTAGAAGTTTGATTATATGAATTATAATCCACTAAACCAGGTCTTCCCAATTCTACTCCTGGAGGACCACTACGTGTGAAGGTGTTTGTTCCAGTCAGATACCAAAGTCATTCTTTACATTACTGAGATTGAGGTAGGAACCTGTACTAAAAAAAAACACTAGACAGATTGGCAAAAGCCTTGGTTACATCCTGGAACTTAAACGTTTTTTTGGTGAAATTGAATTCCTATCGCTCAGCTTGTATGGCACATGAGTTTTGTGATTTATAAATCTTATTTCAGATGGGAGAGGTTTGAAACTTTGAATGTCATAATGTAGACTTTCTCAAAGACAAACTATGATCTAACAGAGTTAAAATTATAGTTAATACATGAGGGTAAAAAAGCACGATGCAGGCCAGATAAATCATATCATATATGTCATGGTAGATCAAGTATCAGCTACACAGTACTGTCGTGTAATTAAATCGGATCATTACGACACATGAAATATTTTCTGAAGCATGCAAACAGACCCCTCTGTATGACTACCTTTTCTGTTGTGATTTGTGTCTTGCATGAGTTTCTGGTAGCACTCAAACTGAGCAGTAACAATCTTGTTCCGGACGACCCCCAGTTCATGATAGCCATTCTGTGGTTTGTTCACATTGCTATCATTCACTGGTGGACTGGCCACTGCTAAAAACTTCTGCAAAGAAAACAGAAAATGCAGAGAATTAGAGAATGAATAATTTCATTATTCTGTTTACACTACAGACACAAACTCAAATTAGCATATCATAACATATTATAGGACTATTCAATATTTGATGGCATACAAAAATGTATTGGATTGAAAGAAAAAAATGTCGGTACTAGTTTTGGAAAAACTATCCTTGCATTTATGAAAAACAATGGCTTGCCTAAATGGGTTGCCTGCATTTTAAGAAAATATTGTGAGACCGTCAAAAAATGTCCTGTGATTCATGAAACCATTGTTGACATATAAATTGTATACCTGCTATTTCCAAATCTAAATGGCCTACTAGACCAATCAAACTATAAATGTTTTCAGCAGATTTGATTCTTGTGATTTCATCACATCATCTCTCAAAGGCCAATGCCATCAAAACACATTCAACTCAATTCTAACTAGTATGAATTTACAAGGCGCATTTTAGACTATCATTGTCAGTTCTTAATATCACCGGCTTGTGGAACAGAATACATCTTACTTTAGAGACAGAAAAAAGCAACAATAGAGAGATTGTCCAACATCCATCCATCCTTAAGTCCCATGTGATGTCTCAGATGGGCAGTGGAGTCTTATTTATCTGTAAATTAAAACAGAAAACGTAGTGAAACATCAAATTTAAGGTCTTCCCTGAAGTAATAACTGTGCATATAAAACAAATGTTTTTATTGCCATGTCTTTTGGTTAAGCCAAACAATATAAAAATACATGAGCTAAAATGCATAAATTAATATTGGGAAGCCTCCAAGATCCAAATTCTAGCATCAGGAACCAATGGACCTCTTTAACGTTTAACTGCACAAAGGAAACCAGTTTTATCAGCAAACTAACTAAACTAAGGAAGAATGCAATAGAAAACGGGCGTATTCCTGATGTTTGCACCCTCAAACCCTCGTGTTCTCTAAACGTATTCTCTATCATATAGGGAAAGGAGAAGGAACGTTCTTTCTGTGTACACCAAATGCAGCACGCCACTCTGGTTAAATACAACGTGCCTGCACTTCGAGTCAAACCTGTAGATTAACGGGGAAGTCACCTTGGTTTTTTCAGAGATAGCCACTATTCATCATTTCACCAACAACATGCTATTATGGGTCACTGATGCTAAGGCAACAAGGATGTACCCATCAGTGGGTATAGCCGATTTAAACCAACCCCTCTAGTTCATTCTTAGAGAAGAAATAACCCTGTGGCTGCCATTCCTGAGCCAGGAGCTCTTCGTTTCAGCAGGCTCGTGAACTCAAGGTACAGCCGGAAGTGCTGTGGACTTCATTAGACCAGTACTGTACTCGAGTGTAAAACCCAGTAAGGCGCTGAGTAAAAACAGACTAAAGAGACAGACACTTCAGCATAAATACACTCTGGGGATAACAATGAAAAGCTTCCATTTCTTCAGCCAACCGGTTACCATAGCAGTGTCCGCTGCATTTTGCTACTCACTGTGACACCAACAGTGCAGACAGTGGCTGGCGTGAAGTATAACAGGGTTTTAGCAGAACCCCCTGATAAAAAACGATTCGTAAACATCCAGACAGAGAAGCCTGTAGCAATGGTAAGATATATAACCACTGTCCACCTTCATCACCGATTTGGTGGGTAAAATATGTTAGCGTAAAACTTGGACTCATTTGCCAAGCACTGCAGCATTTTCCCTCAACAATGTAAAGGTGTCAGATATTTACCATTACGCAGCACAAGCAGAGGCTTTGGCCTTGCATCTGGTTATTTAATCCTTTGTTTAACTGACGTCATCCCAGTTATTTTTCACAGAGCCAGCCGT
>JAOVYW010014373.1:28675-72725 GCA_025775045.1 Hiodon tergisus | reverse complement strand
AGCTGTTATAGCTGCAAAGGGGGGACCAACTTGATACTAATGCCTATGGATTTAGAATGGGATGTCATAAAAGCTCCTGTAGGTGTCCCAATACTTTTGTCAATATAGTGTGTGTGTGTGTGAACATATATATAAGATACAGTGACATTTTATAGAAGTAGAATACATATTACATCCTAAAAATTGATTGCTTTAAATCCACTTGAAATTAATACAATATTGAGAGCTTAATCTAATGTGTGCTGTAGACCCTACTTATTTTTCAAATGTGAAATCTCAGCTCTACATAAAGGGCTTTTTGGGGAAGGGGGAGGCTTTAATAAGTCCACCCAGCGGAACCCTGGATGTGGCAAAAATATTTATTTTAATCCAAATTACACATCTAAAGTACAAATTAATCCTCCCTACCTGCGCTATTGAAGATAAATAATCAAAGGCTTTTATTATATTCATTAAAAGCTATATCCGTCCTGGATGTTTTTCTTGAGAAAAACCCTAACCCTAACTTTCCAGATTCAAGGTAAAATGTTTGACTACATCAAAATCTATATAATTTTATAGAGTGAAATCCAAATTTTAGTTATATTATAAAAAGCCATATAATACTGATTTCTACAAAAAAGGAAATAATATTTTGCCATCAGTTGCTTTTGTTTACACTTTAGTAAAATATATTCTCTGTTTTAACTAAACCAAAAATGTCATTGCATGGTTATCTTTACTTTATTGTGTGATTTGACATTCAAGATGAAGTATTGCAGTTAAAAGGACTTAAAAGGAAATCTCCAGTTAAACATGTTTATTTAGTTAGAGCTTGCTTTTGGTTACTCTTAAAAGCCTTATTAATTAGTTGGACACGGTGTGACTTTTCTACTTGCCATAAACAAGCAGAAAATGAATACATACTTTTTTCACATTATTTGTTTTCAGTTAGTATGCAGATAAAATGATTCACAGTATAGTTGCTGTGCACATTAATCACAGTATCGGTTGACCTAAATGTTGATTATGCGGTGTTTACAAGAAGTTGAAAATAGACAGATTCTGGATTGTGCCAGCATTTGGGAAATTTCTGTTATTGTCACGACAAGTGTTTTCAAGATTTGTTGAAGCCCTTTGGTGCACACTAAATTCATTTTGGTGATACCATCCCTTTAGCCCTTTAATAATTAAAATGGGTACATCTGGATGCGATTTCCCTCAATGAAGTACCATTTAATATTGTCTCCTTGATATGCCTTTCATCTTTGTAATAGACAGTCTGAGTTAATACTCTGTTGCCACAGAGGGGTACTGTTTACCTCAACTAAAATAATTGTCCTGGAATGCACTGACAGGGCACACAGCGGCGGGTCTGCAGCAAGTCTCACTACTTTGAGTAACAGTAACACATGCACAGGAGCTAATTGGCTAATCAAAATTTGCATTATTTCAAAAGTGTCTAAAGACCTACTTAAGTGTAACCCAGTGAACGCTTGGTTTGTTTTCTTTCTCCCCACTGCAATTGGATACATGCTGCAAACGATAAAAATGTAATATAAAGTGCGTGTCATATAGATCAAATCATACAGTCCTAGGCTATTAGCGAGATGTAATAAAATCAGGTTTAGATTTTTTTTCAGGGGTGTTTAAGCCCCAGATCAAATCTTAGTCATTGTGGCACGATGGTAAGATTAAAGACAAAGTCCTTTCAAAACAACGCTGGAGCAAATCAAGCAGTTATTTTTACCATGAAAAAAAGGGACTATTGCGCATGGATGGGTCCGGGGGTTATGTTATGGCTTGAGCAAATCTGACGACTGCGAAATGGTAACTCAGGTCAAAAGCCTCTCGTCACCTATACATCAAACGTTAAAATGTTTTGTTCAGAAAAAATACCCTTCTAACTTTACTCCCCACATACTCTAGCTATAGAGCTACTGAGCGCCGTCTGTTTCAGAATGTTATATTTGTTAATATGTTCTGTTCATGATCTTTGGTGCATATGTGAATTACACAGTTCAAACCCTATGGACACCAAAATAACTTGGCAGCAAGTGAAGGTCACATATGAAAACATCCTTCAAAGTAGGCTACACATTTGCTCTGAAGCGTGGCTTTGTATGGAATAACTTCAAGGATGCATTTCATCTAGCCCATAAGAACAAGGCAGAGATTAAGAGGAGAGGAGGTGGGCCAGTGACACCAGAGTTCACTGCTGCAGAAGATCTGTCCCTTAAGCCTGATAGGCATTGTCCTATCATAGAGTCTTCAGCTCAGGGAGGCTACTCTGAAGAAAAAAATCTTTGTCTAATCTTTGGCTGATTTTGCTGTGTCAAATATCCATATTTTCTGGGCCACCTGAGAATGCTCAATGTGATTGAGCTAGAGGTGATCACCGATAGTAGTCGCATTAGTGAGATGGCTGGGGACTGCTAAATCACCATCATTCAAATTCTGTCTTTCACAAGGAAACTAAGGAGATTTCAAGGCCCTGTATAGGCACCATCTCGACCAAAAGATGGACAACCGTGGGCAGGAAATGGCCTACTGGGCTTTAAAAATGAGGGGGGTGTAGAAGGGAAAAGAATTGCATTAAAGAAAGCTAGCTAAAACTGTAATATTTAGTTGTCATGTATAAACTTGAATATAAAGGAATCAAGTTTTTTAGCTTTAAACTGGATCTGATTATTCACCGGCTGATTCACAGGCTGAATCATTTGGTGCAATACACTTTGTTTCTGAAAGGAAAATGTTCCCCAACAATGTTTGAACTAAGGACTCTAAAATGACTCAGACAGACACAACACTTCCCACAGCAACACTTATCTTCAAAAACACACGGGATATAATTCAAGTGAGTTATGGGAAAAGGGGGGGGAAGTTATATACATTTTATAAATACAGTTAATAATGGGCAGCATTGCAATCCCTTGCAGCTCGTCCACTCTGTGGATCTGGCCTCCAAATCATCGTCTGGCTGATTGTGGGGCACAGTGGCCCTTTCTTGCATTTATAGTGGCGATAATGTGGCAACACCATGCAAGCAAGAATGATGCCACAGGTACTGTCAGCAGTCACCTTTCAGGCACTGAAATCTGTCCTTGAGGTGGCCAAAAGTCATTTTGATCAGTGAACCTGTCCTGGTAAGTGCGATGTTGTAGTGGGTCTGGGGTTCTGGTTTGGGTCATAGCCTCTGTGTCCAATGGGAATCCCGTCATATTTACATAAATTCTTGATCAAACCCATAATCAATGTTTTTTATTTATTTTTTTTGGCCTCACCTTGCTGAAATTCCTGCCATAATATTCTGGAGACATGGACTGACCCTGGCCATTTGGCTTCAAAGTTGGTGACCAGACAGGTAGATCTTGAACATGGCAACTGTAAAAGATTTACAGGATGTCTTGCATTAGCCAGCAGTGCAGGCACATAGACCAGACAGTTGCCTGCGTATACCGAAAACATAGCATGATTCTTTACAGAATTGTAATGGTAGCACCAGAAAAATCTCCCTCATGTGATCCCAAGGGTGCCTTGATGGGGATCTGGGTGCATTCCACAGCACTTAGGATATCGGGAAACAATTATCCGACCATTGGCTTGTGCCCAACGCATAAATAATTAAATTACTAACCCTATAGTCTTATTACCAGACATTGCATTAAATCCTTCTTTAAAATCTCCTCAGTCGCTTGATGGATGAAGTTAGCTATCTTAAGGAGGATGCTTGTGATCATCTAAAGCTTTGCCAGGTTGACCAGACCGCTCCTCAACCCATCTCACAAGACTGCCGATTGATGCCTATTGCAGCTGAGGCATCAACCTGTCCACCTCAGATTGGTATATATTGGGGAGGACCTTCCAGAGACCCTCACAACCGCTTCCCTTCTTACTTGAGACCCATTGGGGAACAGTCACACCTCTCAGCCCCTTCAACACAAGTTTGGTCTGCCACTGGGGGCTCTCAGAGGCACTCCTATCCGAAGTTTGGTCACTGAAGCAGGGAAGGTAGATACCAGGGACTAACTAATGACCAGCTAAACCCGATTGGTCATTGTAATTCTAATTTTATGGATAAATTCATTTAAAATGAGACTGATTAGCAAGGATTTGAATATGGGGCTGATTTGATTAAGCTCCACTGAACCAACAGTTTTGTGAATTCTTTTCATATTATTTCCTTGAGAAAACGTATTAACTTCATTCTGTGGTGGGCTGCGGGGTGGATAATTATCTAGGGTGAAAAGTTGTGTGCGTGGTCTGTGACAGATGCTCACCATTTTTGTATAACTCAGTGAGATTGCAGAATGTTTTTAGTTTCAAGCCTCCTCGACTCTGTAAGTACTGGGACACAGATGGCTTTTGATGTGATGAGCCTGGATACCCATGTCGCAGTGAGTTAACTAATGCCTCCAAAACTGCTGCTGTTGGACAAATGCATTAAATAAATGGAAGACAATCCTCTTTGTCCACACACTGTTTAAAAACATTAACACTGCTGAAATAAAATTCACACCAGTAAAAATCAATGAAGAGCCGTGACTTTGATTAATGTCATTTAGATATAGTAGTTCACAAAACCAAATCTACCAAATCTCAGATACATATACAGCTGTTTTTATATAACATTCTGTAACATATATTTGTTTTGTTTCTTGACTATGTATGGAATGTAATAGACCACCATCCCACTATTGTTCTGTGAACAAAGCTGCCATTCCGTGTCTCTGTCTCCTTCATATCTGTCAACTAAGGATATATCAGAATTATATAAATGCGGATGAGAGAATTTATCAGAGGAAAAGTTATAAACGACTTTGGAACAGGAATCCAGCCTAGTGGGAAACCAATTAATGAGGTAGATGTGTTTCAGCGGGTGGTTGGAAATGCAGCTTTAGTGTAGTACTTAAAATCTGAAGCTCTAAGGGACAAGATTGGAGGATCTGAGGATCTGCCATGTCACAAAAAAAAAAAAAAACTTGAGGGTGACATTTGGAAAGTAACACTGTTCATGCAAAATTGAGGGTATCAGTTGTAGGTGCAGTAGGTATCAGTCAAATTAAATTATCAATCTCATATTTAAATTATCTTAAATATCAGTTTCCCCACAAATTTAGAATTTCTATTAATAATTGAATTCCCTTCAATATGAGGACAGATTGGTGAAGGCGGAATATTTTTTTCATAAAGTGGTAAGATGAATATTTGAATGAATTTGACAGAGACAAAACTATAACTGAAGCATATGTGGGGAAACACAAGGGAGAATAAATAGAGGAGGTGTAGTTTGGCCTTTTTATTTAATTAAAGGAACCTTAAACCGTCATTAATTAATTCTGAAAGTAAAGCATATGTTCAATCATTAAAGTAAAAAAAAAAAGCACTTCAAATCAAAATATAAACATTGGACAAAATATATGTTCTCAAGGCTCCCACTGTACTTTACACTATACTATTTCTTCAGTATACAAGCAGAAGAGAAAAACTAATCAGGTTTAGTTATTGACGAGACTACATGGCGCTGTATCAATTTGTGGTGTGACCATTTTTCAGGCAGATATAGTCTTTATTTTAATTTTATTTTTTAAGTTTTATTCCTGAGTGGCAGCTGGCTAGATACCCTTTAAGAAAATTCACTATTTTACAAGAGAAAAAAATTAAATGTGTTTTAGTATGCGTCTATTTATGCAGTAGTTTAGACATGTATTCAATCATTCTTCATGTCAACATTCATGTATACCAGTTATTTTATTTAGTATTATTCTTCATAATTTCTTTTCTTTAAAATACAATTAAGTGGACATAACATGCTAGGAACACCAAAACGGTCTGTGTTATTTCTTAATAACAGTGTCTACCCTTGTCTACCCTTGTCTACCCTTGTCTACTTCCACACCTCTTGACTGAGCTGGTTTTTCTTTTTCTTCTTATGAGTGATTGCTAAAATTCAAAGTTGCTCATATCATTCAAATGATCATCTACTGTGATTTATATATTATATAAAAGTACCGTTGAATGTCACAGGTTCACTATGGCTGTCAGGCTTTGACGAAATAGAACACATGAAACATTTCCCAGACCTGAGCTACTAAGAACCAAACCAAAACAAAATAAATTAATAATAACCACAACAAAAAGGAAAAGGACACATCTGACATATGAGCCACAGGGAGCCAGGCAGTTCATTAATTGAGGTCCTTTTATAGGTGGGGGAAAGGTGTTAGTGCTGTCCATGGTGCTGAGCACAAGGCTTCCACTTCAGAGAATTGCAGATGCAGCCAGCACACACAAACACACATTTATGCACACCATTTATACTGGTGAGCAATTCATTTTTTGCAATTGAATTTTGACCTGTTCATGCATGCATGCTGTGCTCTATTCTGACTTTGTGAGAATGTTATATTAATAGACATTTGAAGTTTCTTGATGATGGACTTTTGTCCAAACAAGAGATCTTGAAGTAATATAAATGAAAAGTAATTGCATGACTTTCCTCCTGTTCGTGCTTGTGCTCCCTATTTTTAGGAAGAAGAAGAAAATTGAATTCTGAAAAGACAGTATTTGACTCATAAATGAAAAACTAAATTTTTTGAGGAAATAGAGGATACAATTATCGTTTTAATTTAGCCACCATAACCTTTACCCTCGGCCTTTGCAACTCGCCAATCCGGCTAAGTTAATTAAATCAGCAAATTCAACAAAAAGCCAAAAAACCCAAACAAAAACTTTTCCTGTCAGGAACTGCGGCACGTGCCCTTCTGTCCATAGGGGGGATCTGTACAAGAAACCCGTCGCCGGGCCCCACTGAGCGAGGCCGCGTTAGCAGACTTTCGTTCGACATTCTTCACAGATGTGATTTTACGAGCCATGCTGACATAGTTACACCCCATGGGGGTGGACGGTGCAGTTGCAAAAGCTGACAGCTGGCTCCATGTGTCTACTTTTATTTCCTCTCATGGTGGTGGTTGATTATAGAGGTGACTGATGTTTTCTTTCTGCGGGGGCCTTTGGCACAAAGCCATTGTTTTTTTGACTTCTTTTTGACCTTTCTCTACTTCTTGAATTGTTTGATTGTAGAAAAACTGCTGTAATATATATTTTTATATAGAGATATATGATATAGTTTGATTCAGTTGAAATTGCTTGGGCTAGTGCTCTTTTCAAAATTTCATCGGTGTCAAGTCAGAAGTATTGTAATAGTATGGCAAGCCAAATTGTAATTTAGAGATATCTCGAAAAATGCATTTCAAGATAAAAGAGATAAAATTCAATTGAAGATATCAATGCTCCATTTCGAGATATTTGTAATTGGAATATTTGTAACTGGGACCTAAGATATCTCAAATTAAATTGAATCATGTATTAGTTTATTTATTTTATCACCTATCGCTGTAATTAAATTTACGACCGAAGTCAGCGTGCTAATATGTTAACAACATTCAGCTATGAAGGTAAATTGTAGTTTCCCATTAGTTTTTCATATGTTTCTGGTCTTCAAAAAACAAAAAAACAATCTCTTACTTCAAAAACACTGCCAAGATTCAAGGATGCCCATTCATACAGAAATTTAATATGACTTCCAAAGTATGCAGTACGGCTGGTTGACAGTGCACTGGGCATGCAACCACACCACGGATCCCCTTACACATGCTGTTTGCCTGCAAAGACTGGCGAAAGGAAGTGAAGGCATGGCTCAGTCAGTAAAGGCGTTCACTCAACCACGGACTGAGCCCTATGTTGGACTTTCCCGATCCGAATTGGCGGACACTAGCAGTACGTTCTCACCCTCCCTGCGTGCGGTGGTGGGAGTCGAGGCAACCGGCCAGAATCCATTACAATAAATGCCAATTCTGAATTGCGGAGAAAAATGGGAAAAACAATTTTAGATAATAATTTTAAATAATTCTAGGAGGATCGGTTTCATTGTCCCTCTGCATGATATGTGATGATGCACTGTCCTTAATTAGAATTCCTGTGAATTTATGTGCCACGTTTCTTAATGGACTGAATCTGAGTAGCATTTCAGAGCAGTATTTCAAAATATCCTGTATTTCACTGGTTTTAATGATTCAGAATGCCATCTTTCTTCAAAATAACTTGAATTGGGTAATTGCAGTTGAAAAAAACCTTTCTATTACAAATCAATTAACTGTTATGAGGAAAACAATGAATCACTTAAATCTGAAAAATGGAAATTATCCTATACTTGAGGAGAGGTGAAAAGGGAACTAAATGATGTATAAAGAGACGGATGTGTCACCGTCTTATTCCAATAAATTCAATGATATAACATATGGGAGCAGCATACCAATACAGCAGACTAAACTTGAAACATGTGAGACTTATGTCTTTACAGAAAAACACAGTCTGGTCAGCTGAATGAGGTGGTTAAGTGCTTTCATGTAATAATCTTTCTTCTTTTTTTCATCTTTAAAATCCTGCCGAATCAATATCCCCATGCATATTCAGTGCAAGATAAATGGTTTGGAGAACCTAAGGGCAAACGAAAAATGTGGGATTGGCAAGCAGCTGAACCATGGCAACGTTGTGACCTGAAAAAAGAGTCACGTCAGATGAGGTGGATTGAAGTGGTTAACCATAAGATATGGCCAAAGAGATGGGTTATTAATCGATATGTTAAAATCAAGACAGCCTGTCGTGCCAGCACATTGTTTACGTGTCTTTCTACAACTTTGGGGCCTTGTAAGGAAATATCGCAGATCCTTTGACATTTGAAACATTGTGAATGTAGAAAAGGTCAGCTGCCCGTGAGTATGAGGCTATGTTTGAGCACATCGAATAATGAACTCAATGACGTTTGATGGTACTGAGCAATTAAGGGATTTGTAGGTAAGAATATTTAATAGGAAAGGAAAGCCAGGGAATATATGGTTGCGAAGGCGGTATTTAATCTGTGAGAAGACAAAAGGGTATACAATATTTCTTCTGAACTTTTAATATCCAGGAAGTTTTGCAAGGTTTATAAAAGGTATGGGCATATTGAGAGTAATTCATTTCGAGTTTAAAAAAACTAACCAAAAAACAACCTTTTTCAATGGATCTTGACATCTCATCATGCAGCCAGCTGGAACATTATCAACGTTTCTTGTGTCATTTGAGTTACCTCCGCCAGGGGTAACATGTTTATGGAGAAGAGCATAGGCCATTGATCAGATCCTTTTGGGACTCTGCATGGCACTATAAATATCAGATGAAAAGAGAAATTGCTTTTTTACAGCTGCCATCTGACCCAAGAGAGCACATTTTCAAAATTTCAAATTTCTTTGTTTTTCCACAGTATTCACTACTTTAATATTAAAAAGTTTATTAATCTTCAAAATAGGAAAAACAAGAATTTCTTTGTTTTTCCACAGTATTCACTACTTTAATATTAAAAAGTGTATTAATAAATGATAGGGAATGAGCCTTCACATGATCTGTGTGTGTGTGTGTGTGTGTGTGTGTGTGTGTGTGTGTGTGTGTGTGTGTGTGTGTGTGTGTGTGTGTGTGTGAAAGAAAGAGAGAGTTGCATGGGTTTTAGAATATATGGGTTTCCATATAATTGTATGTATCATGGGAGAGATAAAATAGGCTTGTGAAGTTCCTATAATTGCAAACAAAACAATTAATCTTCCGAGGCAAGTTCCGAAGTAGTTTTAAATCAGTTTCTAAAGGACGGAGCAAAATTCCGGATTACTAGCTCCATAACAGTTTCAGGATTAGATTCCTTTCCACCGGTACAGCTGCACCACAATCTTTTGTTTCACATTGGAAAAAAAAAATCTCATCTATTTGCATAGTAAAAACTGTAGCAGGTGACATTGTCTAGAATATGAGCACACGTACAGGAATAAAGTCAAATTTATTTCATAGGAAAGCTTATGAACTCTGAAAGCCATTACTGTATCAAATGGCGAGAGGAGATTATGAAAGAGAGCAGTTAAGTAATGTATTAAGCTTTTTCATAAAGAAAGAAAAGGAAGTTTATGCATTGAGCATTGTGCTCAAAGTTGTATGAAAAGGAGTGTGGGGACACATTTCACTGGTCAAGTGAAAACAGGAACATATGTGAGAGAAAGCCTTTGCTACTAAGAAATCAAAACATCTAATGAGAAATGTTTCTCCACCATGCAACCCACAGTAAAATGTATTTTCATTCTGGACACAAACAGAATCCAAAGAAAGATAATAATAAACCCTCTAACCTAATTTTCTTTTGGGTTGATCTTAGAAACCATAACATGGCACTGAACACTGAAATGTAGTATATTAAAGGAACAACAGCCGTTGGGTACAGAAAAAACAATTTAAGATTTATAAAAGGAAAGAAAAAAATTAGAACAGAGCACTCTCACTTACAAAGGCCAAACAAAGGGATTTATTATGCACACTTTCAATTTGACCTTTATTTACAGACTGAAGGTATTAAATTGCAATGCTCGAATATTGCAAAATATAATACAATTATTTGAGCAAGCTTCCAAAATTATCTTTATTTGTCAAATGTATATATATATATATATATATACACTATATAAGGGAGGCTGGCTCCTGGAACATGGCAGCGAGTTCAGTTTACTTGAGTGGCCTGCATAGTCCTAAGACCTCAGCCCAATAGAGCATCTTTGGAATGAGACGGAAGTGGCTCTTCACAGCGTGTACTACCGTCCAATCTGCAGCAACTGTGTGAGACCATCATCTCAGCATTGACCATCCCTCTGGAACGTGTGTGATTCCTTTTAGAATCCATGTCCCAACGAATTCAAGCTGGGGACATAGGGCGGTTTGACTCGGTGCTCGGTTTGACTTTGATGGGTGTACCTAATGAACTGGCCTCTGAGTGCATACACTTACCGACAGACATCCAATGTTCTGGGGAGAAACTACACACTTTGAAGCACACAGTAAGCAATTATGTTGCCAACGGTTCCTTGCACCCACCACATCTGTTTTTGAGAAGCAGTGAGGCCAACCAGCCACACCATGTCCACAATGTGTCATTATTGATAAACAGCAGGGGATATCGGTGTGATATATAGTGGACAGTGAACTTCCTGGGGGACGCCGGGCACAATTTTGATCATTTGATCGTTTCAGTGGACTTAGATGAATTCTGCTAATGGAATTAAAATGAACAAATGCTGAATTTTCAATGTTTTTCAGAAACTTGATTTAGTCCAGAAGTTGACCCAAGTTTAGCACATTGCAAATATCCTTGATCAAAAGTAAGTAAATAAGAATCCTATCCCATGGATAGTAACTGGAACAGTCAGTAACTGGAATGTGGTATGTGATAAGTGCCCAGGCAATACTGGTGGAACACATTGCTGAGCGCAGCAATATATGTAAGCGCTAAGTTATACAATGTTAAGTCCTGAAATGTGCATATAATATCATTCCATGATTAACATCCAAACACATGGAGTTACTTGCTGGACAACTGTGTAAAAATAAAGAGAGGGTGACCAGATGGCAGTGTGAATGTTAAAACATTTACTAGACCCAAAATTATGCCCAGATATAAAATAATAGGACTAAATATGAACTTGAACCTCAAAGACACACCAAAAAAGCAGGTCTTGTATTCTGGAGGGAGAGACCAAGTTCTTTTTAAATTGTCACCATGGCACTGGGATTGAAATATAATGTAGCTGGAGACGGTACAAATGACCAGAAATCAAAGCGTGATAAAGATAAGTCCCCAGTGGATTTCCAAGGATGCAATGTAATAACTTTTAGATGAGACCGTCTTCATCCCACAAAAAATCAGTAATCAATGATTGCATATCGATCAGGAGGAGGTAGAAGGTTTGTTGAAATGCAGAAAATGCACGTGAGGTAGCATATTCATTAGAAAGTCTGAAGACCTTGATTAGATTTTTTAATTCTTTTTTAAGCGCCTCAACATAGTTTGTTCATTACAAACCTGCAAACCTACAAACCAGGAAAAACTGAATTATGCGATTAATGAGAAGTGTTGGAGAGGAAGGGTCTATAATGATTAAATTAGAGTAATTTGAGCGTTTACAGATTTTCACTTTAGAACTTTGGGGTTTGTGGGATCCATGATTTCCCATGGGTAAAAGTCAACCTAGCAAGTGAAGCAAGATTAAAAATCTTAAGGTGAAAAAAATAAAAATAAACAACTTTTATGTGAAAGCTTAGCAGCATTAGATTTTACACATGCTTGAACTATATTTTATAATTAAGGCAAAAACACATGGGGAATGGAAATTGGGTAATGCTTACAATATCAGCACTATAATTATTTTTGTTGGTCCCATTTTACTATATGATGAATAAACCCCAAATTGGAACTTAAGACTTCCCATAGTCACCTAGCAAATGGGATCCATATGGATCCATCCAACAATGATTTATGAGCAGAACTGTATGTGGGTATTACTTCTATCAACAAAACCATTGGATGTAGTCATTAATTTGGTCATCTATCCTCATAAAACATGGAAAAAACTATTTTCAGCCAGCCATGTTCTTTCAAATAATTGCAGATCTGAAAAACTGACTATGATACATGGTACTACTCCATACCACAGAATGTGGGAAATATATATATATATTGTTCTAATATAAGAAAGGCATTAATTCATGTATTTTCACAGTAAATATAAATCCTCAGTTTTTTCCACTGTTAACTATTGTATGTACAAGACTGTCATATGTAGAAGTATATTTTTAAATAAATAAGAGTGTTCTGAATTTTTATGCAGTATTTTTTTTTACTTGGAAAGAGTGGAAATAGTCACAGTTGTCTGATTATGTAATACTAAGTACTAAATAATTTTAGGGATGGTTTTTATTTTCTTAAAATCAATTAAATGTTCATCAAATCTGAGAACTTTACAGAATTTTAAGTTACAGCCAATTACTTTCATTATTGCCAAGTTGACAATCCCTGTGCATAATGACAACACAATATAATCCGCATTATACTGTTTTTTCAAACCCCATCCTTTATAATGGTACTTTGTAAAGGAAAAGAGTCTCAATGTATAAATCAAAGGGGGCTGTAAAATAACAATCCATGAGAAAATCATCAAATGCTCAACTCTTACATTAGATACAAAGACTTTACCCTCCACGACTGACAGATTGCACTGGAATCCTGTGGAGGATAGTGCATCATCCCCTGAGAGGTATGGTCAAATGGTCAAAGTGAGTTCATTTATTCCCATCGGACTAGCTGACAGGTTGTAAACAAAGCTAAAACAATACTCTAGAGGTGGAGACTTCCCTAGATATCAATGTATCTTGGTTACCAAGGGAGGAACATAAACTTCAAGAACTGCAACATAGTCAAATTTGAGTGGTGTGTGATTCGGCCATATTTTGATCCAAAGATAAAATTTATAAAGTTTTGCCTGACTTAGATCTCAAGGCTATGAAACATACCCCCCCATAACCCTTCAATTTCCAGGAAAATTTATCATAAGGCATATAAGTTATTTCAATTTTTGTTGGTAAATTTTATGAGAGCAGAAGTTGAATTAACCCTTTTAAAAATAGGTTTCCAGCAGCTTCACTGTTTGGACCCTTATTAACAATGACTACAATCCCCAGTGGCCACTGTGAATTGCAACATATTTTGCTGTTAGAGTTTATCTAAAAACAGATGCGTTAGAGTGAATATGGCTGCTTGACAATAAGCCTGCAATATTTAGTACACATGCACAAACATGGCTCCAGGTAATTTTGCATTCCTCTCCACAAAGCCACCCAGACATGAACCAGACAAAAACTACAAAGATTGCCTTGTCTTTGGGTGACATGCCCTAATGTGGAGTGACGTTCTGCTCAAACTCGAGACGGCAAGTGTTAAAATCTCCTTGGAAAAGGTACAATGACACAAACAGAGGTCAGATACAGAGTCAGTCCTCCCTACTGTAGCAGGCTTTAACTTTTTAAATATCCAAATTATTTTTAATTCATTTGGACTGTTAACTCACTCATGAAACCCACTCTAAGAGCTGTGAACTGCTACCTAGATGGTTCACCCATTAGGTTTGGGACTATAAGAACTCTGAGGTAGAAATGACTAATACCAAATCTAGTGACAGCTGTGCATATCTTGCAAACATTAAATGACAAGGTACTTAGCCAGTTGTGCAGTCCAAACTGCTGTTATACATGAAGACCAATTCTTTGATTCAATCCAATGTGCTTTCTGACCTTCCGCCAACATTCCCAGCAGGTTTAGCAAGGTTCAGTTAAACCGCTCACAGATGACGTTTCCTCCAGGGCGGTAAAGTGTGCCCTGGCTCTTACTTGTCCCATAAATCTAGCAAAGTTCCTGAACTACAGCAGACTCAAAATTGGCACCTTCGGAAGAAAATGTAACTGCCACAAACTGCCAAAAAGCTGTATTACATTCTGCCAAAGAGCTTTCACTGTAGTAGATGCCATCTGGTCCCTCATGGGGGTAGACCAAGCAAACTTGGTAAAGCGGTATGTATCTACAAAGACATGGGGTACAATTTTAGAAACCTCTAACTACATAGGAGAGGAGGTCATGATGGACACACACAGTGCCTTAGCAGAAACCACGGGAGCTTTATGACAACACCAGGTGGACAGACCGCACAACACACCAGGATAACTTTCTCACCCAGTAGAACCTTTCCCAGATAGAGGCTCCCACCAAAATTGGTAGGCGATTCAATTTGAGTCAGGGCCTTCCTTGAAGAAATCAGTACTGAACTCTGATCAAGATCTGCGCTTGATACGACTAACTCAATAAGTTTTTGGATAGTCTGCAGTAAAGAATTCAGTGTGTCTGATGGTGGGGAGGTACACATTGATATTGGGAAAATATGGCTAAAATAAAAGGGGGAAATGCCACACTGAGAAACAGAGAAACAGAAATGGTACACAGGAAAAGCTTTCTAGGATGATTACAAGCGATATTGTTAGAGCTCTGAGACATAGACTTATGGTTAAGAAAAGCAAACAAGCGCCAGAGAATTGTCCCAGGCCAGAATTACAGTTTTTTATCCTAATTGCATAGTGAGATCAGAATGTGACCAGGTTAGTAAAGAAAAACAGATCTCATGCAAATATTTGTAAAAAGATACAAATTTTGCATAGAAATTTTACAGTTACTTTGTGGTTTCCTTGACGCAAAATCAAATTTAGTTTGATTTGATTGCTTTGGGAACTTTTGTCAGAGGTGGGATTTTAAAAATTAGAATTATTCAGAATTACAAAGTTCTCCAGAATCTAGTGCCTTGTCAATTTACACAATAGTGTAAATCAAATTAAACCATGACTTCATTTATTCCATGAAAAGATTCTCTCTCCATTCTTATTTCATAAAAAAATAAGGGGCATGAATTTTGATGATTAATTTGGGGTCAGCTACCTAAGTGTAGCAAGGACATGAGAGGAGTTGGAATTAAATTGTATTGTTCAAAGTTACAGACTAAAACAAAAAGTTAAAACTAGTAAAGCAGCTAGTTAAACAGCTGAGCAAATGTGCTGAGCACGATACCAGCCTCATGTTGAGTTATATTTCAGTAGAGTTAATGGATGTGAATGGCAATATTGACTGAATGCAGACAGCTTTTTTGTGTGCGTGTCAGTGATACACTGTTTCATCAGGCTTTGCTAAAACATTGGTGCGGTAGGGTTTAACAAGCTTATTTCGTAATGCCCTGTGAATTATAGCTTCATCAGGTTGTTTAATATCTTCAAACATCACAGCCCTAATTGGTATAATCAGCAGTGGTATGGTATTGAAGTGTTTTGCCAACAAGGCTTTTGCGTAATTAATTTGAACAAGCTCAACAGCAGCAGGCTCTGCTCGCAATGACTCCATAAAAAGTAATTCTAATGGTACTAATAATTAAAACAATTTTGAGGCTTTACAAAGTTTAATTTCCCCATACGTCTACTCCCATATTGATCCAAACAACAGGGTCAGTGCCAACAAAAATGAATGTTGTACTTCCCTTTGGAGAGCTGTAAAGGTGACACATTAAGACGGCAGTTATAAATGTCCTATAGGATCCCCATAAGGTCATTCCAGGAGCAATCTATTCGTAGCATGTCAGCTAAACTTTTAAATTGAACATATACATTTCTCCAATGTCAGAGAACATTCATCCATTGGAATTTATAAAGAAAAACAATTATTCAAAATGCATAATGACTGGAGAGTAGTGGAGATTTGTGGTCATGCTCAGTAAATTCCCAGAACTGAAAATTTGGTGAGATGGGAGACCAGAATTGCAGGAAATTTTATTTATTTTTTCTTCCAGATTATGGGGGAAGGAAAAGCTCCCAAATGACAGACATCTCCTCATTAGCTAACTGTGATGTCAGGATACCATAAAAACCTCATTAATAATAAGGCTTGCGCAATGTAGTGGTTGAGTCCACACAGTAGCTACATGGAAAAAAAGCCGTCAGTGGAGATATTTCTCCGTTATTTTAACATTCCTCTGAATTTGCATCCAAAGTTACTTAACATTAGCACAGTGGAATTTGTTAAGGGGCATAGTTGCAAACTCTCGCCAGAGAAAGGACAGACACTGATAAACAAAACATGCAAATACTAATAAAAATATGGCTATGAATATGAATTCTTGAATAATTTTTTTAAAGCCCAATTCCTTAAATAAATCATAATTTTTTATTTATTTATATAATTGCATTTCATTTCACTGAGACTGAGAGATCTAAGTGATTGCTCTCCTCATGGTGTGCTTGAAGTAACGTTTTGTCGTTAAAACTTTTAATTGACCGTTGATGGTTGTAAACCATCACATGGGGGGCACATGGGTTGAGGGATTGTAATAGATAGGTCTCACTAACAATAGAGTGGATGATGGACTTGTGTGATTGAATACTCTTCAAGGAAACCATAAAATCCAGAACCCATTAAATGAAAATTTAAAGCGACTCTTGTAAAAAAACAAGCCCAAAGTGGCTTACAACAAGCAGACATGGCAACCATGTTGGCTTGGGAGCATGACCATCTGGGTGGGTTAATTGGGAGGGCAGCAGATTATGGATCAGAACTGCGAGGCGTTATCTCCTCTGTTGGAAGCTGAGACTAACTTCTGTAACACCTTAGAATTTTGTATGCCATATTTACAGACCAGTCAAAGAGGATGGGTCCGTTTGCATATTTTTTTTGCCAGGGGGCTATTAAAATAATCATATTTCTTTCATAGCACCTAAAACTAAATGTTTAGATATTATACAATAACAACACTAACACACTGGCCAGTTTACCAGGGGAAAAATCTGAAATATTTTATTAAATTCTAAATTATAATCTATAGTGCCAGGGAGATTAGTGTAAGAAATTGCTATTAGTTACTGAAGATCACATCACATTTTTTTGTGTCTTATCTTTTTCATGACCAGTTAATTTTGAGTATTACCTCCCTTGACAAGTGTTTAACCTCTATGAGCTATATAAGATTCATTACAAAAAAACAGTGTAATTAACGGAACAAAAGACCATAATCTACAAACAGATTTTAGATGTATATTAAATCGCTTCACCCTTGCCTACCACACTTTGTTTGGGAGCAGATACTCCAGGTGTTATATAATCAGCCACATCAGCCAGCGTCCATGTCATACATTCAGGTAGCTCTGTGCGGTTAGCAGTTCTGCTTTCGTCTAGGCATTCATTCAGGGATCCAGTGACTGTGGCCATCATTGTCCTGAAAGTCAGACTTTATTTCTTCCAGACTAATAAAATGCCTGTCATCTTGAGCTGAAGCATGAAAACACGAGGAATGCTATTTATTTGTGAAGTACCAGATCTTAAATTATGAACAAATCTGTTGTTTCAATATTTGTTACGGATAATTGTAGTTGAATTTCCATTTATGGCACATTTATTTGCAGTTTAATTAATTCAAGCAAGGTCTTTCCAAAGCATGCTTACATTTCTCCATACAGTCGAGATTCGATAGTAAGAGGAGCTTCAAGCATCTTAACCATCTTTGAAATACAGCAAAAATATTTACCTGTGGGATTAAACGATGCATTTTTCTTATTTTTTCTAATTTAGTCATTGAACAAAATGTTCCAGCCAAATTAACTTAGGCACTCGGTTTCAACTACTCAACTGTATTTAAAAGGATGCTAAAATGAAAGAAGAACAAAAAGGAATCTTTTTAAGAGTCCTTAAAAATGATACCCTATGTACAAGAAAGCTGGGCTTTTCTGCACGGCCATTACTGTTTTTACGCCAAACCCACCTCTGGTGTTTTGTTCTCCCAGGCAGGTTCATCACAGTTCCAATTGTTATTTCCTATAAAGTCTAATACATTTCTTAATTAATGCCCTAAAAGTGGAGATGGGCATTTTAGGGCAGGTAACTATCTTTTTAAAGCCGTCGCCTGATTTGTGAAGATCGACAACTTCTTGATTAATTTGAATTTAGATAAAAGTGAAAGCACTGTGGTCAAATAAATCAACCCTAAAATTAAATGTAAGGGTAGTTCATAGCTTGACGAATTACGTATCAGAAAACTTATGAGGACACGTTGAAAACAATATTTAGTTATTGGTACATCAGCAAAATATTTTCTTTGCCAATGAATAATACAGCACTTTAATGTAGTATTTAGAAGCTTTACTTCGAGTTAAATGGTCCAAGTGGAGATTTATCATTTTGCCTCCTGTCACACAAGGAACATATTACAGCGAACCCGAGGATCAGCTTTGTGATGAATGTCGTATTTATAATGCCTTTGGAAAGATGATGGCAGCTGATAATTTGCTCCCCAGAAGGTTGACCCATGCTGACTCTACGCCGAGTGATGGATGCTGACAAAATCCAAGACATGAATTCACACATTCCAATCAGTAAAACCCAAAGTGCAAGAGACAGGGAAGTTAATTGTTTATCCTTGCCATAGGTGGACAATGCCTGGCATACATAACTTGTGGCAAGTGATTTAGTCGGCAACATTTACTTGTGTTAATTAAATATCAACCGGTCATTGTTTTTTTTGAAATATGAACCTTTTCAGATTTTTTATACACATTTTTTACACATTTTCTATATAAAATGTTTTCAATTGGTATCGACCAATATATTTTTTTCAGAGAATTTCAGCACACTGCATCCCAGGAAGCAAAAACAACCAAAACAACTATAAATTTGGCAAGGCTGGTTCCTTCATTAGGGAATTCTGGGCGACTTCCAACTGGGGCAAATGGGCAAGGTACAGCACCCTGGCTAGCCCGTCAGAAAATAAGTGTATTAACTCCAGTGCCACCCCCCATTAAATGTGTTAAAATCTATATTGGCCTTGGCCTTCTAATAAACAAAAAAGTGTTGATTTCAGAACACAGAATGACAATAATACAAAAAAAGGTGCTTGAGAAGCAAGGATCCTGTTATTTGAAAGATAATGAACATAAACAACCTGTTTGGCAGCTCTGTGACATAAATATGACACAATGTCATATGGCTGATCTTTCTATCTTTTTTTCTGGAATAGAATATATGTTTTTATTTATATTTTTATTTTTTATTCAACATTGTGATTTTCTGCTTACATAACTTAACTGATAAACGATTGCAATGTGTATTCAATTTTAATGCATCTGTGACCATTTAAGTTAGGGAAATGTTAACATATAATAATGATAATTATAGATGCTAAAGGCCTGAGCAGATTGCAAACCGATGGCTGGTGTGCAGCTGTTGTTTAATACCTGTCCATTCTTTCTTCTAAAAGTTTGTAATCATGTCAACAAATGAGGTTTGTCCTGGATAACTCCCCACTGGTAATTAACCTAATTAGGCTTACTTTTATTTGGCCCAAGTCTGTCTCTAGCTTCTCCATGTGCTATCCCAAAATGCCTTGGTCCTGGCCACATTCATCTCGATCAGAATGAGCCATGGCATAGCCTATTTAGAGTTCATGTATCCCTGCTGCTGCATATATCATCTTCCTGGTAATAACTGAGATTGTGTTTTTATTTTCAATTTCTGGGCAGCTGGGACAGTGTTATCGTGCTGAGTGTGGTGCGGCTGCACTCAATGAGGGTCCGTGCCAATGAGCCGATAGGACAGTGTCTACAGCAAAGCCAAATGTGTTTCAGCATTGGCGATAAACGTGGGCCGTTGTTGAGCTGCCCCAGTAATCCTGGGCTCCTGGGCAGACTCATGTAGAGAGGCAGAACCGGGAAGGACTTGTGTTCAGCCCGCCAGCTACAATTAGCTGTGTCCCTGAGCAGGTGAGGATTTTAGTCCCACTGGAGGTGACTTTGGCACGCTACTGACAGACTCTCCGCCACGTCGGGAAGAAGCAGATACGAGATAACATAGTTTATCTGGAATCCTGATGAGAATCCTATGGAGTGCTACAGTAAAGCACATAAAATCCCTGCGGACATCTCTAGCTGCTACACAGTATACAATCTTGCTTTTGATGTGAATATTGATGTGTCAAGCGATGGCAAAAAAGAGAAATATGTCCCAAATTTCCCAAGAACAAATGTTGATTCGTTTATTATATCTAGCAGTTAAAAGTTTGAGTGGTTAAAAAGAAACACACAAAAAAAAGTTTTACATGCCCCTGCAAAAAGGCTCACTGTTTAAAACCAAATGTTGTACTGCGTGTTAATGAAGGGGCCATGGCCTGTTATTGGTATAGTTTCATCTGCATGTTCAAGGTACCCAATAATGACTTATCTTATTTCATTCCGGTAGATTCTGTTTGCAGTATAACCATGTATGGTAATTTTTCATTCATGTCAATGTCAGTAGTAGTAGTAGTAGTAGTTTCCACAATTTGCCGTAAGTGTGGGCAATCTCGGGCATCCAGGCTTAAGTCTTTAGTACGGCAAAGAAACCCATAACAAGACAAACCTTGGTGTCATGATATTTTAAATGTTCATTAATTCTCATGTTTTCCTGGGGGCCATTCTTTTCACCTCTTTCTTTCTTTCTTTCTTTGCCAGGGGACAGTTTTGAGTAGCCTAATAAAATGGAGTCTCATTAACTTGCTGTCAACGTTTATCCATGTCTTCGTTTCATGTGTAATTTTCTTTAAAGCAGTTGTGACCTTTTAACACGTGTTAACAGAAAGCATGTTTCGAGGTTCCACTCTTTGTTGCTTGAAGGCTTGAAGTGTAACCTCCCTCAGATTTCTCTCTAGTGGAAAACTGATGCAGATGGTTTGGATGAGCTGATGTGTAATTCGCAGTGTGTTAAAATACGTCATTTGAATTGGTCAAAGGAACTGGCGTAAGTCGATAAAAAAAATACGGACCTGTCTCAGGGACCTGTTTTATTAAACTTCTTTCTCTTTGTTAACTCATTTCTTTGCTTTTTTTACCGATATTGAGTTCTAGAGGAGCGATGGTACATGTTAAAGAGCCACCCAGTCCCACTCCCCGAGCTGCGCACTATCACACCAAGAAAATGTCATTTGCCTAATGAATACAACAACATTGACAGCCAGGATGATTTATTTTTCCTAAGACTATGAGACAACTGATAAAATGCTACAAAGATGGCATTTCATTTTGCGAACAGAATTAATGTCCTAAATGTTTTGGTAGACAGCCTTCATTGAAATTCAACCTGGCTTTTTTCCGAACAGCTGTCTTTGATCCTGCGAGCACTTCCAGTACATAAGTGACAAATGAATAAGCATGGAAGGAGTAGCTTATTCACTAAACAGTGTTGGATGTACCTGTAATTAATATGCACGGTGTGAGGTAGAGTGGGTTGGCTATCGCTGTGGGTGATGAATGTGTGGGCTTTAATGATGACAAACAAGACTAAGGCGTCTTTTTTTAAAATTTTCTAAACCCCTGCTGAAGATGCCAGAGTTTTTTTGCAAGAACGGCTGGCCACTGATTCCCGTTCTTTTTCTAAACCCTGACCACAGCCTTATCATAAGTCAGTTTTAAAGTTATGTTGATAACAACAGAAAAATTGCTTGAATTGTTTCCAGTTGCGCATGTGATTAATTTCTGTTATATATTTGGCTATTTTGGCAATTCATATGGCTTAAACTGATCAGGCCAAGGCAGGTTTAATTTTGAAAATATAACCACATATAACAATTTTTTCTCTATTTAAATTAGTCACAGAGAAGAATATCCTTTGTCTTTAGTAATGCATAGCAATAAAGCCCCCATTAACCTAGCTGATTAGTGGAAATTGGTTTAACGCTAAAAGGGTAAGATATACAATGTTCAGCTATTGAGACTGTGTTTATTGTGCTGAAAAGCCACATGTATTCTGTGAACATCAATTTAAATGCAAATGCCTCCTCAGATTAACTAACCTTTCAATTAAAAAAAATGAACTTGTTTCGTGACGCATTTTACAAAGAAACAAAAGCAAAATAAGATGACTCCAGCCAATGTCAATTACAAATGTGAAACAAAATACCCTAGGTTAAAACAGTAAACCTCCTTGTCAGTTGAAGTTACTTGTTGAATGGAAATGGAATCTTTGTGCGGTTCAACCTTATTTAATTAAGATTGTTTGTTCGGTTTTAATGGAAAGCCCAAGTCTATTCTTTCTAACTTCTGTGATGGTATGGAAGGCAGTCTTCTTGAGGGAGCTTAAACATGCCTGTTTCAGATGGGTCAGGATTTAGACTTCTACTTTACTTTAAGTTGCATATTAATTTAAAAAAAAAAAAAGGCTGACATTCAGATGACATTCAGCCCCATTATTCGAGAAAAACCGCTACGGATTTGTTAATCATTTTTATGAACTAGCTGAGTCAAGAACTGCTTGACATAGGGGTGGGAAGCAGCCCACAAAAAACAAATGGGGTATTCAACTCTGTGGAGACATTTCATCAAGATCCATAAAACATTGTTTAAAAAAAAGCCCACACGCTGTCTTACTTTTCATGCGGCTTCCATTGTTTATTGTCAGTAGTTAGATTGTAAGTCACCTCAGCAGGTATAAATCAGGTAATCAAAGTAAGTCTGGAATATGCCCAAATCTCAACGGAATTTTCCATTCCTCCCAACCTGAACTTAAATAGCTTAAACGAGCGCCTAGGTGCCTTACACATTTCAATAATCTTTGTTACAATATTTCTTTATTTATTGATTGCAACTCATTTTGAAACATGCATTTTGTGTTTTAATCATTTCCATTTTATACTTGTTAAGAATGCATAGCCCACAGAATGAGTAAGGTCCTTACCAACATCACAAGACGATCTTTGTCTTGGAACCCACAACACAAAAGTGGAAGGTGGAGACCTAAGAATACCTGAAGAAGAGATGAAGCAGATGAAGGCAAGAGCTGGAGAGAGTTTATCCATCACAGGATAATAAAGCCAGGAACTAAATTGTTGATGGCCTATGCTCCGAAAGCTAAGGTCAAAGAAGAATAACAGGAGATAAGTTGGCTAAAATGTAAAAAGCAGCCGACACCTGATTGGTGCTTTTAAGGAACCCACTTAACATCAAGCAAAAAAGCCCTCGCTAGAATCCCCTAGAATTAAGAAGACTGGTAATAGACATGTTAGGCATAGCAGAATTACATTTATCAGCAAGTCATGAAGAGGAACATAATCTGAACAACAAAATTTGTTTCAACAGAACTGAATAAACTGAAGAACTACCCCACTCCTCTTCTGTATACAAATTACCAATGGTAGTTTAGAACATGAATACATTTTAGTGTTAAAATGTATCTTAGGCAAGAACTATGTAATGATTAAGCTTTGAGCAAAATCCATTGGACTTGTTTACCCTCTGTACATGATTAATTTACTCCAACGGCACATGAACTCATCAATAATCTCATTGCAGTGGTATTTCCACCACTGAAATGTCTACTCGAGTAGACTAATGTATCGAAATCACGATCTTGGTACCACCGTGCCCTGGCCTGCTTGTTCATTTCCTATATTTTGCATACATGATTTACATTGTCAGGCATTAAAAATTACCCACCTCGTAAATCATCTCAGACCTTAATGAATACTCAACTTTAATATTGAAAGACTTGTCTCAGACTGATAAGTCTCAGATAAAAGGTCATTTGTGCTACAGTGGTTGCCACAATTTCAACCCACAGACAGGAATACAAAGGGCCTCTTCCTTCCTGGCGCTAGGTATCTCTGAACGGAAGATTTTTCAACTGCAACAAAACTGCATTCAATCCACGGGGCAGTAATTCCTCAAATGTGTAAATGGCTCCATATCAGCTTTTGTTGCTGATGTGAATCACGTCTTGCCGGCATACCTCCTACAGCATTAATTAATGCTATGGCTTATGATGGATTGGTCCAGCTTGGCCAGCAAGACTCTCATTTATCATGAAGTGTATGAGGATAAAATCCAACCTCTTTCTTTTGTTCCCTTCCAATGATAAACACTTTTCTACCTTGTGCGACATCATTATAATGACAAAGAAATTTCATTGTAAAATGTATTTTAGATTGAAAAATAATCAAATCAACAGTCATTGCTATGTCAGTAGTTTTTGAAGTTTAGAAGTTAAGTTGCGATTTGTTTTTCAAATGTTTTGAGTTCTGTAGGCAATCACAGTATCATCACCTCAGAGCTGTCTTTTGCGATTTCATTGGTATTCCAACTGGGTGTGCAATACTTAACTATTAACCCTGGTGTGATGTTTTATCTTGTTATATACCGTAAGGATATTCTGTGATATGTTTACAATCAGCGTTTGTGATCAGGAGAGAACAGCGGTTTTGGAAGGTAAGCTGTCAGGGGTTCAGTCAGCTCATCGTTAATGAGCATCTCCTATCAACTTCTCGTCACCAAACCAAAGGTGCCTGTCCCAAAGTGCATGGGGAGCATTGTGGGTACCCCCACAATTATAGCTAGAAAATTTATATTTCAACTCCCATTTTTCCAATTAGTCCAAAGATAAAACATACTTGGTTATTTAAATGTATTCTTACATGAATACCCCTTCATTGTGGCAGTTACAATAGTGTGACCCACACAGTATGCTGAGCCTGGCAGTGGCACAAGCTTGAAGCAGACTAGATTTTAAATCTGCTGTAGCAATACAAAAATACACGTGTGCATTTATGATCTGCAATAATTTCCAAAGCGCATGTGGCTCTGTCGGGGATGCAACACCGAGATACATTCACACAATTTAGGCAATTTAAGAGCCGTTATTACTTTTGGCGGAGAGTTTTAAACCACTCCGCCTAATCCTTGGCATTGTGGATGAGGATGCCAAGGATGTGTGTGGCTGTTTGGCTATGGAAACCCATTTCATGAAGCCCCAGACAAACAGTTCTTGTACTTGACGTTGCTTCCAGAGGCAGTTTGGAACTCGGTAATGACTGTTGCAACCAAGGACAGACCATTTTTATGCACTACTTAAAATTCATGATTATAATATTGTTAAATGTCACACATCACAATTTGTATCTTGAGTGATTCATTGCATTTTAGGGGATTTTGCAGATATTCCGTAGGCCAAAAGCAACTCTTATTGGATGAAAACTCAACTGTACACCGTCTAATACACACCTGACTGAGCAACAAAACCATATTTATAGTCACTGCTAAGGGAAAATTGCGTAGTCAAAACCAGAATCAATTATCAGCTCATATATATTCCAGTGCAAATTATTATTCTCATCAGATGTGAATGGAAAATAAATTCAGAGAACAGTGCTTCAGATCACTTTTAAGTGAGCATTTCATATTCATAGTCTAAGATCAAAGCATTTTCAGAGCCATGGAAAATACAACTAAAGGGTAATGGAAAAGAGTAATTGTTTGTGTAGCAAGGAAACTTGCTTTGATGTGTTTTAATATGTTGGGAAAAATTAGTGAAGAGAGTCTTTTTCTGTTTATCTAGATCCCCACTAAAGGTAATGACATTGCTTACATTGATAGAGGATTTAAACTACTTTGGTAAGGTTTCAATGTGTTGATACATTCATGAATTTTAACTCAGACCACCAACTAACTAACTGCCTAGCTGAAATGCCCACACTGGACATTTTATAGACTTCAAATGTTGCAGACAACCCAACTGACCAGTAGTTATTTTACAAATGTTGTCAAAAAAACGTATTGCACAATGCATTGATCTGAATGAAAAAGTTGCGTTGTTTTTTCACGCTGACACAATGCTTGTTTTAGAAAAGTTTAGGAGTTTAGAAAACAACGCCAATCAATGTCACTTTAATCCCAGCCGTCAAATCAGATTGATGGGGGTGAGGTAAACTTTTGAAATTGAGGAAAAGTAAATTTTGTTGGTGTCAGAGAATGAATACCTGTATAAAATGACAA
Source organism: Hiodon tergisus (assembly GCA_025775045.1). Lineage (NCBI taxonomy): Eukaryota > Metazoa > Chordata > Actinopteri > Hiodontiformes > Hiodontidae > Hiodon > Hiodon tergisus. The sequence goes on along the minus strand of JAOVYW010014373.1, from coordinate 46,475 downwards.
AGAAGGACTTAGGGTAGTGTTTATTTCTGCATCAATTCCGTATCATAGCAATAAAAACTGCCCAGCACAGAGAAGCCCAGCACTGCTGAAACACTCCATACACCAGTGTGCACGGTGTTTTATGCTTAAAAAACGCTGTCCTGGTGGACACAAGCCCTTAATTGGGAAAATCTAACTCTTGCTTTAAAGATGTCCAAGTTGAAATCAGTCTATGCATCCCTTATGCAAATTATGAGATAATTAGTGGTGCACTTTTTAGGAGGGAAACTTAAATATAAAATAAAAACATTGTTTTTTACGTATATTGAACAACTTTATTGTTGTAAGGACACACATGTAATGTTTCGATTGCAGAAGTGCACAAAATCTAAGAAATGTTAATTTTACCAAACAACATTTTGCAAGGTTTTGCAAATGTTTATTTGAGTGACCTTGCAGTCTAAAAAGATACAATCTGGCTGGCGTTAAGAAGTGCTCAGGGGCTCCAACGTCGCACAATCTTATCTCCTGGAGAATTAAGTTTGTGACCTAATTTAAGGACTGTGGACGAAACCAGTAATGATTATCCGTTAAAGCTGACCATATGACATGCATTTTGTTCCCCCAGTGTAAATGGGGGATAATGCATTTGTCTAATGCTGGAGTGCTTATCTGCTTCATTAGAAGGAAAATAAAGAATATCATTAAGATTCAAGATTCAGCTATGTTTTTTTTGTCCCTCACCCCAGTGTTGGCCAACACCATACTATGGATTACAGGAGTCATTACATCACTTAATATAAGATCAATATAATGCAAACGGGCTATTAACAATTCAAAGCAAGAGAGGCTGAATTGTATTGCTTACGTTTACTTGTCCACTTGATGGACTCTGCAATTCCCAAAAATATATATATAAAAGTATATTGATAAATGATCACAATTATTTACTTTTTATTAGAAATGTGTTATCTGATAATTCACTTTTTGCGTTACTGAAGGCCATCGTTAAAATTTTGTAAACAGTGCGACAATAAAATAACTCATGCTATGGCCAGCAATCTACAACACATGAGAAGCGATATCTTTAGTAGTCCCCCAAATATATATTTATACCCAAATATAGGATATTCCTCCTAGCTGAAGAAGAGTTTTTTCTTTCTAAAGGCCCTAAATGATTTACATCCTTATCCATCATTACATCAAATATCATTAGAATATATGGACCTCAAATGCTTTGTATAAAACTGGATTTGAAAACTGGCACCTATAACCTTTGTCATTCAGCAGTCAAATGAATGAACAGTATTAAAATTAATATTTACCATCAGTTTTATATTTATTCAAATGTATTCCCATTTTCATTAAAATATCTTTTTTATCTCTTTACATGAAAAGGCTTTCTCTTTCATCTGGAATAAAAAAAAATATTCTCACATACATAGAACCCCACTTCAGAGGCCTCATAATGTAGGATGAATTTTCAATTATACTTGCAATCAGCTCATATGGGGATCACTGCCGTGATGTTTAGCTCGAGTATCAACCCACTGGTTTTAAGCCTTGAAGAATCTGTCGCGCAGCTTACTATTACTCTACACTTTGTATAAGTTACCCAGACTCATCTACATACATTCATCAAGATATATTTACTACCAATGGTATTATTTGCAAACAAAAAAAAATTAAAAAAAATAAACAGGAACAGGGTTTTGGTCTTTGTAAGCTTTTATTTCCCCCCCCCCCCCCGTAGTGAAGTACCATATGTTCCTTCTTACCAGTCCAAGAAATGGCAGGCACACATTACAATTTTTTTATTTTCTTGTCTCCTTGATTCAGGTGCAACTCCTCCTCCTGTTGTGTTTTGTACTTTCTTTGCTATTATAATATCAAGCTCAATTAAGCTTTCATCGGAAAGAGAGGGAGGTCTGGGAGTAGAGGGGTCTTAATGAATAAGGAAGGTGTGTTCTGTAACTTTAAAATAACCACCAGACTGAGATGTTATACTTGAATGATCTTCTTTCATCGATTCAGCTGACAGCGTAATTTATGAGACCTACCTTTCCTAGGACTTTAAATGGCCCCTGTCAAGCAAACCTGAACCTATTTTGGTGATAGGAACGATCACCGGTACTCTGGGTTCATTCGGTTTAAATTTGCAGGGATGTGTCAGCGTGATTATAGTACATTTTCTGCAACTTGCTAAGTGACAAAACAGTGTGGGCTCATCTTGTCTACCCAGAAAGTTGTATTAATGATAAGTCAGAGACTCAGACAACCAATGCTTAAGTGGTGAGAACTCCAGAGGGTCGGATGAGAGTTCGAGTTAAGCTAAAACTGAGTATTATTCTCAGAGCATTAAGCAAATAGAGAAAATATATTAAATATATACATATGGCTATGTATTTAACTTGTAGATGTGCTGGTCGATCAGTTCAGCTTCTCACTATTCCATGTTTTTAGCTGTTTTTAGTTTCCTCATTATTTAAAACACACCACACCAGAAATTAACATACAAATCATGGAAACCGAACTGCCCACCAATCTCCCAGTGACTGACATCCCTGCTGCCTCAAGTCCCGGCGACATAAGTTTGTCAAACTGAATCCAGCAGTCCCTAAGATTTGTTTATCAAACTTAAACTGTTTATTCACTGTGGTTAGCATTCGTTTCCAGATTGAGAAGCAAGTATATATACACATTAAAATGTAATTGTTATATGTAATTTTTACGGCGTTGCATGAGTGTGTTTGAGAGAGAGAGAGAAAGATTGCCTGTTCAATGCAAAATATTTACAAGTTATTGTGATGTTATTAATGTTATATTATCTTTACATGTTATTCTTATCAGTCATAATTACTTTCAGTTATTAGTTATGATAAAGTTATGATAAATTTAACCAATAAGGTGTATTTTGTTGTTGAGGACAATTTTAGTTCAGGGGCAATCCAGGTGAAGATCATCATCAGAAGACGGCAAACGTTTTGAGATCTAAGTGTAGAGATGTCAGTTGTGTCCATGTCTTGTCTGTGTTAACCTTACCATCCAAGATGTATGGCATATGAAACACTTTCTTTTCTTCAAGTTTTGCACATGCCCTAAAAACCTGCTACCTGATTCTAATCATTAATCAAGGCTGTGTAAGGATTTACAGAGTGACCTTGATGGTGCTTGTTTTTTTTCCAGGTTTATACCTTTTTATTAAACCATTAAAACGAACATGAACATCGTCCCTTGAATGATAATATAAGATGTTATGAATGCAATTCCATTAATGTCAAAAGTCATATCCTTGATGCAGACTGTACAAGCGTTTAATTTAAGTTGGATGCAATGGTAAATTTTTATTTCTTTTTTTCCATGGTGTGCAAATATTTACTTTTTTTTTTTCTCCATACTATTTATCTGTGGATGAAGAGGTCTGAAGTTCAAATCCTGATGATGTTGCGTAACCTAGGGTTTCATTTGGTGTATGACAGCGTAGACCGTGCACAGATATATCCTGAATAGTTTCAACTCCGGCTGTAAGCTAACACTGTAATGCTTCCCCACTGATTTACAGTAGACACTTGGCTTCATGCCAGGCCATCCTCAGCAGGGAAGGAAGTGTGCATTCTGGGCCTTTGAGCATATTTAATTAATATGATACTCATTAAAAGATTCACAATGCCGTCTAGCACATGCCTGCAATAATATAGCTCAAATTCCTTGAAGGAGAATCATATGTTGTTGCATATGTATAATATTTTATCAACATGGCCGATTTTATTATAGATTCCAGCAGTTGAATAGCTTTTATCAATCGTTGTTTGGTGCTCAGAAAGCTAAATTGCCATAATACATTTTTGAGGGATTATGCTGATGTGTAAAATAACTTATTTAGGTTAAATCAGGCTTGTATTCTCTGATTTTATATAGAATTTAAAATATCAACAAGTCCACAACATCAAAACTCACTTCAGTTGAATGATACATGTAATGACATAACCTAATGAGTTGCAAAGCATGTCTGATGTTAAACTTAAATGCAAGCATAAATAAGCATTTATCACTGCATACATGATGACACTAGTAAGTCTGATTTTGCCAAAATGAGTCATTAATTTTCTGGCAGATTGGCAAATATCCATAAGACTGCAGTGCATGGGCTGATTGAGGCAGGTTTCAAGTGCTTCCAATAAATCAAAAAATAATACCGACTCCTAAAATTGGTTGATAAATCTAAATTTCCACGTTAAGCCGTTGAACATGGTTCCTGGTGGACGAAAGGCACAGCTGTTTCTCTTTTTAAAACATCAACAATAAAATGAACACCTTACAAATAGCTTAATGTAAGAGCAGTTTGGATAAAGGCTCTCTTAAATCACAGTACAATTTATTTCGTTTTTAAACTAATTTAAGCCTGAATGTTTACCTGCGTGTAAGTATATATCTTACTACCTATATGGACTATGTCATATTCCCCTCATAGGCTTGCATTTATTTAACTCAATAAAACTCTACTTCATCGTGCTTAACCAAGCCTTTACTGGTGACTGTCCATAGTATTCCTTAATCCAGTAATACTTTGCATGAATTATGGGAGCAACTTCCGGCAGTGAAAATCGCAAATTATCAATAACAGGTGGCTAGCTGAGGTACGAGCTAGCTATTCCAGCGAAGAGTTCTAGCAAGTTTAAAACGAGGTGAGATTACTCTCCCTCACCCTTCTACCATCGAAGGATGGGAAGATGGCATGAAAAAGTGTGATTAGGGGTGGCATCTTCAGCCATTTCATTGAGCCCGTCACTGTCGATGGGCAAGTAATGAATAACCTGAAAAGCTCAGAAGCATACTAGTACCCACACAGTGGATTAAAATTGAAGGAAATGAGTCTAAGGAATCCATGAAACCATCAATGGGTCCTTGTCACGGAGACAGGGGAAGTACCTAGACTCCAGGGTGTTCATGCATCACAGGACTAGGGAGGTCATGTAGCCATTCCGCAGCCATAGTATGGAAGGTCAGCAGACAGTCTTGGGAATTATTAGTTACAACTATACCCATGTACCGTCATGTTTTTTAAAGGGGAGTTAACCCATAATTTCAGAATATTTTCGTTATCATTTACACGTTAGGCTTTAATAAGATAATACTCTCACCAAATGTTACATTATTCATTCATACATTCTCCTAATTTGATTTATGAACTGCCAGTGATTCCTGACCTGCAAGAATGTAATTCCATTAAGGTCCACTTATTTTGTCACATGAGAGATCTATCACCTGTACATATCATCTGTGTCCAACCACAAAATTTTTATCATTAGACAAGCTAATGTCTGCTGCACTAAACGCAGTATCAGAATCAGGCCTACATCTGCCGTAATTTGTCTGATTCCTTGGCAGATTCTGATGGCGTAATCTGGTGAATAATCACAGGGATCACCTGTAAGAGTTGCGAGGCATTCCCTTTATTTCTTTGTGTCAAATACACCACATGCCAAATATAGGCAAGGTGATCAGTAATTAGCAACTGTGATCAGTTAAATTTAGTAAACGATGGAAACGATCAATTTAGTAAATGAAAGGAAAATGCATTCAAATATTATTAATAAATGTAACATTATTTTTCAGCGGTGAAAATATGTGTGGTGTAAATATTTTTGTAGAAGGCTATGTGGGAATTTTACTGGGGAAAAAGACAACAACAATATATTATATAGTCAGATTTTGAGAGGTCATTTGGTAAAAAAGTCATGTGAGACGAAGTTATATTCTATTCTCAATGGGGAAAGTGGAGGAACATAGTAGGCAGTAACATCCATGACGTGTTTTTGCGAGTTGCAATCTTGGCTTCAACTCTCCTCAGTGTAATCCCTGACAACTCAGGACTGATTTCCCGGTGAGAAAGATGATTACTCCCTGCTGCACTGTGGAGGAAATGTGCAAACAGCCTGTTAGTCACACACCTGTGACACCTGTCTTCACCGTCCATCCAGTATAACATAGTTCGCAGCAAACACTTCTAGAAATATTTGGGGCTAGAACACTTCATTTTAATGGGAGAAAACTGACTGTGGAAAAGTAAACAAAATATTAATTGACGATAACAGGAAGAAAAAAACGTATTGGCCCTAACACGGTTTGTTTTTAATTGGTGAAGGCTGATGAAGGCATTTTGTATCTGCATCTCAAATATTTTTTTCAATAATCATGAATAAATACGTAAGTAAGCCACTGGCAGGTTGTGCCAGTGTTTACCCATATGTGGGTGGTTGCATTAGAGCAGACGGAGCCTACATTAAAGAGTTTTGGATGCTGATACTTCCAAACCAAACATAAGTTCCCTTGTTCACCTTTGTAACAGGGTTTAAAACTTTGGAAATATGACCGGCAGGAAAAAAGAAACGTAGGTTGTAAAAAATAAAGTATAAATTGTTGATGCCAGAGTCTCATATTAGAATTTTATACCTCACCTCTTTCTCCCTGCAAATAGTAGTAGGTAATGTAATGTTATTTATGCAACCATTCTATCACATGCAAACAGGACAGTGTAAGTACTTAATTGAATCTATGATACAGGTTAGCTAAGCAGCTAGATTGCCTTGCCATTAGGTTTTAAAGTTTTATCATTGATCAATGTCTGTGGTTTATCAGAAAGCCCCAGAGACAAAAGGAGTTTCTCAGGAGAAACTGATCTATCTTTTTTGTTCCAAATAATGGTCCCTTTCTAAAGCGAAAAAAAGGATCACATTGTTTTAAGCCCCTAGTGATCCCAGTGGATGTTTCCTGGGTTCGAAATATATGGGTTTTAAAAAATATATAATTTTTTATAAATCACCTTGCAATATTTTAAGGACTTTGCTAGGCCGAATCTCTTACATTAAGACAGCAGTTTCAAAGGTACACCTATCTAGCAGAGATCGGACCTGCCTTTTCCTCCAGAACAGCCGGAATTCTTCAGAGTAAAGATTCTACAAGGTGTCAGAAACATTCCACAGGGACGTTGGTCCATGCTGACGTGATGGTATCATGCAGTTGCTACAGATTGGATGGCAGTGCATTCATGCTGAGAAAAAGCCTGTTCTATCTCATCCCAAAAATGCCCTGTTGGATTGAGTTCTGCGGACTGCGCAGGCCACTTAAATAAGCTGAACTCGCTGTCATGTTCCTGGAACTTTGAAATAATAGGTGTTTTGTGACGTGGGACATCATCCTGCTGGATGTATATGATAAAACCTTGGTAAACCGTAGTCATGAAGGGATGCGCTGGATCAGCCACAGTTGACTGAGCAGTGACGTACTGTAGAGTGTTTAAAATTATTAGTGGCTATTTATATATATATATATATATATATATATATATATATACATACATATATATATATATATATAATGTAGCATCGGAAGAAACAACACAGAAACTCATAACATAGTTATTTATCCTCAATTAATTTTCTGTTTAGTCGACTTCATAATCTGAAATGAAATCCGAACTGCACAGGATATTTGCTACCCCGCCCCCCCCTTTCCTTGCAGTATAGACACTATACTTATATATACAAGACAATACACCTACAGTTTGAAAGGATTAACAAAGTAACATTTTCACTAGGAATAGGTTAATACTGTGGTGAGCAGTGGGTGTGTGTATTTGGGAGTGTTGTGACCAAGGCAAGTCTCCAGTGCCAAAGGCGTCAACAGCACAAATGCCACAAAAGCATCTAAACCTCTTACAAAAGACAGAACATGCCGCTGCATTCAGCAATCCCACTCAAACCACCACCATCGTTAGCTTCCTCAGGACAGTATGTTTTATCACGCAAGTGCAGCATTTAAAGCTATTAAATTTTCTTAGTTAGGAAGCAGCAGGACTGTAATGTCTTTGAGGGCAGCATGAGTTAGTTTATCACTGTGCCATGTTTACACAGATGAGTATATGGAATTGTATCACATCAGGCTAATGAACATCTACATCCCCTTTTTTCATTCAGGATTCCCTTATGATTAATTTTCTAATGTAGACATTTAGCTTATTCTGATTAGAGAGAAATAAGAAAATATTGCTAAAATGTGGCCTGACTGCTTGTGAGTTATTCCAATGTTAATCAATAAAATTTTTACTGGAAGAACTCTTCATACTAAACCATCCACATTTTCCACCATAATCTCCTGAGCATGTCATGGACCCTTGGAGTGAAGAGATGATTAGATACCTTCTGTGGTTAAATTTTTTTATCAATAAAATAAGTAAACCTGGATACCTCCATATACTTTTGACCAAACTTACATGAGCCGAACAAATAATTTGCAATAGTTTGTAAATAATTATGGGAATAAAAATCCCCAGTAGTTACTACTAGAAATAATAATAATCAGCATCATTATTATTATAAATTATGCTTTTAAATAATGTGTATTGAAAAGAACCTGTTTCATTCCACATTTGCCCAAAACAGGGTAAGCATTGCCATCTAGTGGAAAAAAGGAAGCCCACACGTTCTATCATAATCTGAAATACAATTTTACACAATTTTTTATTATTTTTTATTTTTTATATATATAACATTTTTTTTAAAGAAAACATTGTTTCAAAACAAATTACATTAATAGCATGAAAAATAATAACAACAAACTTTATAAAAAGCCCAAGTATAAGGCATGGTGAGAAGCGTACCATACATGTATGGCTTTCCAGCTATGAACGCAGTAATGCGTTTATGTTATAAATTGGAAACACTGTTCAGCTGTATTTTAGTGTCAAAATAGGTGAGTTACATGTGCACTGTAACCCTTACCTGTTCTACTGGTTAATAATAATTGGATTATGTTTCTAGCCAGATAAAACCATATTAATGAGTTTGAACTATATAAAAAATATTTTAAAACACATGGCTTCTTCATAATGATTTAACACACAATCTTCAGAACTATGGCCAACTAGGAAGAAGGACAGTGATAAATTATTCTGAAAAGCACCTTGCGAAGATTAAAGTGATAAGTTAGTTTTAGTCTGGCTCCCACATATGTATCATTTTATACTTTATGATTATGGACTGCTACAGGTCAGCTTAATTAAGTGTCACGAGCTGGGGGGGAGGAATGCAGGCTAATTTGCAGTTGTGCGCAGTAATTTTGTTTTATGTCCCTCCTGGGTTTCCGTAGTTAAGAGCTGGTGCAGGGGGAATCATGATGTGAGTTGGTAAGAATTGATGAAGCTGGCAGCATTGCTTTGTTATCCGGCTCACATCTGTTTTCTTTTTTGCATGCAATCAGTGTTTCTTTCCATTGGGCTCAGGCCTTCGGGGGGCTCAGTACCCTCACTGCAATTTAAGACATTCTGCCGTGAGGTCTGCCATCCGCCAAACCGAGGGACGAGAGGAAGAACTGTGTAGTGGGTTCCCTCATGAAGAGCCCAACCAGATATGGCCATGTCCATTGCGCTGGTGTAGCGTTTATTTTATTGATTTTTTTCCTGTGGTCTCAGCATGCCATGGACACAGCCCACCAAGGCACTGGAATTAATTTTCCTGTTCAGTGTAGCTGGGATCTTCTATGGCTGCTGATTTTATTTCTTTTTTAAGCCATTCTCACTCATTCTCACTCATTCTCACTCTAAGCATTTGCATTTCACTTAGTACAGCAGGCCTGGAACCAGGACACAGGGGCAAAGAGGGTTTCAATGAAGTACATGTACTATATATATATATATGTGTGTGTGTGTACTATATACATTTGCCATGTAGAACCTTGCCGGATTCTGTGTTTTCACCTGTTGTGGGTGAAACAGGACCACGGTAGTGATGACTGCCTTTGTTAAGCCCCTACTGCGTGGAGTTACTGGAATGAATGGTTAGGAAGTTACTGAAATAACACATCGTATGTCCCCGCAAACACTTGCCAGCAATGGTGATTGTTAAAAAAAAAGAAGGAAAAAAAAGCAGTGTTGATATTATTCTCTCACAACCCTCAGGCCCTTGGCGGGAGGATAAAATGTCAGAGCCAGGCTTATGAAGTGACCCTCTTTCTCCTTTTGCTGAAGTTTGGCAAAAGAGTATGGAGACATGCATGACTGAATTGAGGCATTTCAAAACAGCCATAACACAAGTATTGGATCCGCCCAACATCTAGTGGACAGGCAAACCAGCTCCTCAGAAGGCAAAATGCACTTCCTCAACATGAATGTGTTTCCAGAGCTGTTTGTTTTATTTGATGTTTCTTTAATTATGGTATAGGTTGTACAAAGCGGACATATATCTCAATAGCAAGCCGTCTTTTTGTTACTGTTTCGATCAGTGTTTCTCAATGTTTTTCAGGTGGCGGAACACTTAGCAAGTGGAAAGTCGTCCATATCCCAAATAGCCCCCCAAATTTGTTAACAAAAATGTATTAAAAACCATTTAAAAATATGTACTGGCAGGTTAATTACTATAGTATGACATTAGCATGACGTAAGTTATTATCTTTTATTTTTTTATATAATTAAAATACGTACATATTTTTTAAAAATTAACCCGTATTAGCCTGCAGCCCGCTTACAGTCCTTCACGGACCACCAGTGGTTAGTGGACCACACTTTGAGAACCATTGGTCTAGATGACAGTAATAAGACATCAATATATCATTTTAGTCAACTCTGTAATTTGGTTGACTTACAGTACTACATCTGTATAATTGGCTAACATCAATGACTTCAATCCTGTGAAAGTCACCCATGGCCAGATGTCCTCTTTTAAGACTAGTCCAGCGTGAATCATCCATTGTTGAAATTATGTGAAATACACAGACTGTAGATTAGTAAGAGAGAAGTACAGTGATAGGTAAATGCCTTTACAGAGGTATTTTTGAAGAAAAGAAAGACCTCTGTCTTTTTTGCCTACCTACCTTTCATCTGTAGTAATTACTTTCATTTAATCCTTTTGTGAATGAACTCAGACCTGCCGTACCTCCGGTTTGAACCTGATGGTTTTGATGGCGCCCTTAAATCTCTCTGGAAATATTAAAGAGCCCATCAGTTACTCCACTGCGGCACTGGCGTGTGTCAGTGACATCTCTGCTCTTTTTTTTCCTGAAGACTGAGGTTGGGGCTCGTGCTTTTAACCCCGCACGGGCGCGCCAGAGGAATTGCCGTAATGCAGCTTTTGGATGTGAAACGACCGAAAGACGCTTTAGGATATTACGGTCTGCTTCCCAACGATCTTTTTAGGGATTATAAATTACTCCAGTAACTGGTACTCCTTGTGATAAAAAGGCATCACTTTTTAACTCTTCGTTAACATCACTTTTGTACTCTTAAGCATTCTTACATGATTGGGGTCGGTTCACCGATGACAAATATTGCATAAAAAACAAGCTTTCCGGATTGCTATGCATTGGCACATAGGTTGCTGTAGGAAGATTTGAGGTTTATTTGTATTCACAGGAATAGTGTTAAAAAGTGCTTGGTTGGGGGTACTTTTTTTGGCATTGGATTCACTAGTTTAACCACAATTATTGATGTGGTTTCAGACATACAGATGTTGCGTTCTTTCATACCTGCTGTGCACATTAATAATATACCACAATACACCATCAATATGGAAGTCGCCTCTTTTTGATCTCCTCCCTATGGGTCATGGTTGCATTGTGGCTCTTGGTGATTATGCTGGTGCTGTCCTTACATGTTAGAAGTTAATCCTTGAATAGTCATTTAACTTTTTTCAAATTAAAATGAACTAAATTAACCCTGCAACCATGGTATTTCCCTTCATATCTGTGTAGTTATTCATAAATATACCAAAAACAGGCTGTGGTGTGGACACGCCCACAAGCACCTCTGGTGACAAGCCCCTCCCCCCCGGAAAGCCTAAACCTGGTGCCGCACCCACAGCCAGGACTCATCCTGAGTGTGGCTTTCTTACATGAGACCATGCTGAGGTGATTGTCATTAAAATACTTTGAGAAGAGACAGCAGTGCTGTCTGAGGAAACTGTTTTTTAGTCTGAACAGGTTGCGCTCTACTGAGGTCGAGCTGTGGCTGTGTGCAAGGAAATGTTACGTTTGTGGAGTATTCTTTTCTATGAATTGGTGCCACACTAACATGACTGCTCTTTGAGGATTTATTTTGTCTCTTATTTCTGACTGCTACATCATTTATCATTTCTAAACACAAACAAGGTTTTCACTTCGCATGTCCAAATTTGTTGAGTAAATTGAATGTTGCACTTTTTATAAAACTACTGCTTAGTCCTTATTTTCAGTATGTCTGTACAATCATATCAAAACATAATATTTGCCCCAACTTTTCATAATTAATTCACCAAGATTTTATTTTACTATGTGTACAATTAAAAATAATTGCCACCAATTAAAACATTTTAATAAATTTCAGCCTATCTTGAAATGTGTTCCTGAAAGTTAAAGCTAAAATTTTTGTTAAGACAGAATGATTTGTGTGTTAACTGAATAACATCACAAGTTACAATATCTGACAATCCTCACTAATTTCTAATTGTATTTTTTTACAAGGACTAATCACGATCTGTAATCCTCCCTCTTAGGATACAGTTATTTTACTGCCTCTGTTAGAAATATGTGCACCAAGGTCAAGTTGAAATTAATTAAATGAATGAAATAAATATAATTTGTTAATTTGTCACTGCGCAATTAATGGTTCCCATGAGGATTAATTAAGCACATAGCCCTACAAGATGCTACTAGAAAATATTGTTTTACTTTCATCATACGCCAGTTGAATAATAAATTTCAAAATATTTTACTGATCAATTTTATTTATTTATTTTTTACAAATAGTGTAATTAACATTGACTTGTTCTATTTAATAAATATAATTCTAAATGCAACAAACAGAAATAACTGCACCTGGAACAGTAGTCAAAAGAAAATACAATACATCTAAACTCTTTGATATAAAAGCTTTACAGTAATAAAACTTTTCCCCCTACAAAAATAACCTCACTGACTCTGAGACCGTCCGCCACAACTCCAGAACTGCAATATTATATCATCATGCAAGAAAGGGTTCTTCCCAGCTCCAACCAACAGAAACCCTCCACAATTCCATTATCCTCTGCCTTGTCTGTTTCTCACGGGTTGTGGGATTTTATTATTATTTTATGTTTTTTTTGTTGTTTTTTTAACACCATTGATATTTTATTTAACAAAAAAAAGAGCTGTATAAAACGTTTCATATGCCAGGTTAAACCATAACCCTTATGGAGGCTACATCTTGTGTTCTATGGGAAATCAATTCAGGGATCATATTGCTTGTGTCTCTTGACTGTAAATTCTTGTTACATCAGGGAAAAATGTAAAAAAGAAAAAGAAATAAAATTACAAATGATTAGATTTTTGTTTTGGTCAACAAATGGACATTCTTTTCTCACTTGGGTTTTATGATTTGGGTGAAATTTTGAAACACAGGACTTGAATACGAGTCCAGTAGAAGACACTGGAAAATAATTCTGTAAATTTGAAAAAGAACACATTGGGGGAAGTGAGAAACGCATTAACTAAATGTCAATTTTAAGCATGCAGGCCTATACACATCCCCATACCTGTTTCAATAGTAAAGAACAAATATTACACTCATTCTGCAAATATCTGACAGGTATTGAACATTATCGAATGTTCTAAAAGTAATCCTTGCATAAATGATTAAATCAAAGCTGACAACTAATGGAATTGTAAGCATAGCGCTGAATTACCAAAAAATGCATTTGTGGAGAACTATTTGCTTTATTAGAAAACAAAACGGATAGCTTCAGTCCCGCATTCCTATTAGTCAGTTTGCAATCCAGGCATGCTGTTACGAGACAGCAACACGTGGCTCCCTAATGATGATTTCAATATGCCGTAAAACTAGCGATGATAAATACTTAAATGGAGGGTTATGGGTTGTTTAAAGGCTAAACATATGTCAATATAGATGTATAGGTATCAGGATAGATTGCTAACCTAAAGACAAAAATGTTTTGTTTTTTTTCTCAAATGATGTTTAGATTGAAACATACATGGTGAAAATTAATGAGATTACGTAATACCCTAGAACAGCATAGAATATTATGTCTTTTAGCCACTATAGATAGCAATGTATTTATAGGGTGATGTCGGAGGTGGTGGGGGGATGGTGGAATCCGATATTACTTTAAAGCGTCAATTCATCTGATTTGATATTTATAGAAATTTTATAAAGTAATTTCCCTGATATTGTAACAACAGTCTGTTAATATGTAATATCTGATGAAAAGTTTCGATGTATCTGGTTTGTATTGAAATTCGGTTAATCTAATATTTTATTCTATAGGATGTTGACTAATATGTTATTAACCCTAAAAAACTATAAAGATACATACATAAAATAAATAATAATAATAATAATGTCTTATAAATCTAGAATGAGGTAAAATTAAATATTGGCTTGTCATTAAATCCTAAATTAATATGTAAATAAATATTTTGAGGAATTTGTGTACTACACTGCCTTGTTTAAATCAACATGTTATTAGTACAGAAGACACTGATAACGTAATTCTATAAAAATTCTACACTTACAGTATTATAAATAAGATTTAGTTTTTGTAGGGGTCGTGCAGTTTTGAATTGCAACACAATCAGTTACCATATTCCCAGATTGGCTTAGTTACACAACACAGTAACACCAGTGTTGGGGAATGAACAGCGTCCATTAATGCCACACAATGGTGGAAAAAGGAAGTACTCTGTAGTTCAGAAGTACTCTGGCAGCTTGTTTGGGAAATCAACGTGTGTGTCTAAAACATCTCAAATAAAACTATACAGTCATCTTTAAAGTGTTTGGCTGGCTATTTTGTGATGAGAAACGTGTAGCTGTAACAGAGCAGATTCCCCAACACTGGATATAGCATGTTATCAACAGGTTTCATTATAATAAATATAGCTTGCTGTAAACACAGAGAGTTATATAGCAGTCTTCAATGAGAATTACATATACAAATGACCCATCAGCCCTATGTGTATGGCGCCCAATACATTCCAATTGAAAACTAAATAAAACTTTATTATAAATTCAATAATAAATCACAGAAAGGAATTGGTCATTGTGCAATATCAGGTTCGATGATAAAATACATGGAGACTATATTATATAATTTTCAGTTTAGTTAACTGAACATATCTCTCATTCAAATATAATATTTAAGTTTTAGTTTGTCATGAAAATACACATCCATACACATAAGCACACTTGTGATTTTAAAAAAAATATGACTTTAAAACTAATTATATTCTCATGAATAAATATCTGTCACGCTTGTTAGCATAAACTTTAAAACATTAAAATAAAGGTTAAATAAACATTTTTGTAAACATGCAGGGCTTTTCCAAAAGGAAGTGTATATTTTATTTTTACAAATGAATGTAAACTGAATAATAATAATAATAATAATAATAATAATAATAATAAAAACACCTGTACATGATTTAATCTGTGATCCACAGAGCACATTGTCTCAGCAGTGTCTGGCATGCACAGGCCTAAAGCTCAAAACCTCTGCGTCTGAGAATGCTTTGCAGGTCGGAAACACAATTGAATCTTTGTTTGGGTTCCGGGAGTTAAACACTGACATACGTCGGGATTTCTGTTGAGAATCTGACGGTTACGCGAGGTTCTATTAGAAAAGAGGGAAGAAAGGGGGGCAATTGAAATAAGTTGTTTAATTTAGTATTCATAGTCAAACATCTGGTAATATGTACTGAAATTTGCTGAACATTTTTTGTACATCTAAATGAGGTTCAAACTATGTAAGTAAAAAAAAACTTGGCTGGGACAAAATCTAAACTTTAAAAACTCACCAACTGCATTTAATAAAATTGCATTTAATAGTGTTTTCTTTTCTTTTTTGTAAGAACCTTATTTATTCTACTTACAAACACTAAGTAAGTTTTATTTGGCCGCCCTCTTGTCAAAGGTTATGTTTACCTATGGGCTTTGTATCCAGTTCTGTGTCCAGCATCTCCAGAGAAGTCACCAGTTTCCTTTGTGCATTTGTGGCTTCTTCAATGGGACTTACTGGACTTATCATTTCTTGTTCTTTTTCATTCTGCATCTGCGCATAGACATTGATGCCTGGGATCTTCCTTGAGGAAAGATTTACAATAAAACAAGGATAAAGAGAATTGCAAGGTAAATACACTGGTAAGGAATGAAGGAATACTCCCTACTTGCGATGAATGGATTAATATATTTTATGCTATAAACACAGGTATGTGCATGGTTAAAACATTCTGCTGGTGTGGACTTTGCATTCTCATGCTCCACACAACACATTGAAATTATTTTCTTCTGTTCAGATGAATTACTAAAAAATACGAATATATATGAATATGAATAAATTCAAAATTGCATACTGCTGAGTTTTACCCATTAGCACCTTTATTAAAAGACTGGTGGTCAATTTGGGCAATAGAATAGTGCTATTCTAATAGTTTGCCTATAAATTATGTAAATTATATAAATATAAAACAAATACATAAAACAAACACCAGGGGATTTATTCTCTATTTCTATGAGCCAAAAAGTCGACCCCAACACTCAATGAATGAATTCTCTCAGAAACACAAAACAGCGCTCACTCACTCTCTCTCACTCCATCTTCCCTGCTCCCTCTCCTCACTGACTTGGGCAGCCACGCTGACCGCCTCTTCCCCACCAACCCCGAACCAGCTCCTGTCACAGACACACACGCACGCACACACACACACACACACACACACACACACACACACACGCACACACACCCACATCGTAGACTACAGCCTCACAATACACATACTGACCTGATTTAAAAAAAGGTTGCTATAGCACACAGAAAGTTGTTCCTCAATATAAAATGTGTTTAGAACAACACATTTAAAATGTATTTTCAAATCAAATATTGACCTGTTACCCATGTCCTTTCACAGACCGATGTATTAGTCTACTTACTGTTATATGTAGACTAATAAGGGTGCACTGCCTTAGCCAGAACCTTTTTTGTCATACCATTTTTTTTTTTGGAATATGTATGCACATTGTTAAGTCAGCGCACATCATGGCACAAAAATAACAAGACTTAAATTGCATTTAAACAACCCCAAATGAACCCCCCTGCAAAAAAAAAAGATTATAAATCAAGAGCACTGTACCTTTTGAATTTATAGATGACAAACACCGCTAAACCCACAACTACTACTGAAAGTAGCATGAGCATTGCGGAGCCACTGTGATTTTCACTTGAGTCAACTAGCGGGGCTTTTGTGGAGAAACAGAACAAGAAATAAAGCATTCAAGGATGAGTGCGTCACATTTATACATGGCAAATGGGGAGCCTTTGGCAAACGACAGTGAGCTACATTTCAGTTATATTACATTTTAGGGCCGGTCGTGGTGCTAGTAGCTAGTAATTTTTTTGCAGGCATGTAAGGCTGAACACATTTTGTTTACGTGCATTTCGATATCTCTAGAAAAGAACGGCGTATAAAATACATATAAACACACCACACTCAAGGTCTAACATGCCAGCGAGGGAAATACGACTTTCAATTATCTGTATATGCGCACCACGTTTAGTGTGGTTGAAACTATTTTCATTTCCCTCGGCTAATTTCAAGCCCTGTTTAACATTCAGGAATCTGTCTAAACTGAAATTGGCCGGCAGCTGCTGTCTTGTGCCCTTTAACTTTTGCTTTCAAAGCACGCAAATCTTGTGACCCCATCGTGGAAACACTATTAAAAGTTGTTTTTATTTAGCACAAATTTTACTATAGAGCATGCGCGATATGGGTTTGATTTATTCTGGCCCTTAGTCTCATAGTAAAATCA
>JAOVYW010014373.1:0-26003 GCA_025775045.1 Hiodon tergisus | reverse complement strand
ACATTATTACTTCTCTATGAAACAATACTTGCATATGGCAAACCCTTATGTGTTATGGATTACAAAGTAGAAAAAGAGAGTATATTGACATCTAGTGGGGGAAAGTTGGAAGGCATGTTTTTTCGTGGCTGGAGCTTTTTAATGCGAGTAATTGGTCGTAATTTGACTTTCTATGCATTATTTGACCTATTTTACTAATAACAATGTTTTAATATGGACTAAGGTTGGAAAATTAAATATTAAAAAAATTCCCTGAAAAGGCCTTTTAAATTCTAAACAGAAAATAACACCTAACAAACAGTAAAATAATAACTACACAAAACAAAAAAAGAAAAATCTGTATACAGATTTTACACCAGCCTTCAAACCTCAACTTATATACAGTAAAAATGGAAATAAGTGCCTTGAGTGCTAAATAAGGCAAGCAGACCACATGCGTAGGAAAAAAATTCCATTTAGAAAAAGTTCAATTTTTATGAGCCAGTCAAATTACCTAAGGCAGTTAATCAAGATCAAGTTTATGTAACATCAACTTACACCAGTCCTTTATTACAAAATAACAAACCCACAATAAACTTGATCTGACAAGAGCATTTTCTTCTGTAATTACATGGAAATATTTGTACCTGATCTAAATGTTCATCCGTTCTCTCTGGTCTCCCGTCTGTTGACTCTTTATCTGGTAAAAGGAAAAATTCAGCTGCTGTTGGCAGACCGGGGAGCACTGTAACTAGAAGCTGGTCTTTACTGACACCGGTGGCCTAGATTTCAAGGGAAAGGGATTTAAATTATTATTTCACAGAGAGTTAAATGAAATTTGGCAGTACGTGTTTTGGTTATTTATAATATTAATTATATGGTTAAAAAAAATACCTTACATTGAAAAACAAATACTTTAAGAGTATCATTTAAAAATATTCTGATTGTGAATAAATGATCAAGGCCTTCAATTTTTAGTGGCTCCTTACAACCAATAATCCTCACAATTTTTGTTTTCATTACTGTATATCATCTAGGTCATCTAGTCATTCTTATTCTGAAGTTTAATCAAATACTTAATCGCTATTATACCATAACTAGAACTACTAATCACAATAAACACACATAATCATAGAAACAGAATAATCATAACAGCACTATAAGAGCCAAAAATGTCCAACAGATCCTACGACAGACCTGTGCCTGCTTGTTGGACCAAATCGAATGTTTGTGAGTGATAAGCCACATTACAAGCCTATTGTGTGGCTTGATTTTATCGTCACCTTCAAAGTCGCGGTAAAGTCATTGAACTAAACATAAGGAAAACAACATGATGAATAAAAAATTAAATATAACACCTGTGTACAAAACACATGCAACTTTACAGGCCAGTGCATTATTGAGAATATTTATATTAACTGCTGTTGATTCCCTGAGCAGACATGTACGTATCCGGGTCCTATTTAACAGTCAGGGACGTAAGCTGCAATGGGTCGACAGTCGGGTACCCTCCTACCTAGTTTGATTTCAAAACAGCTGAAACGTGTGCCCACCCTTCTTCTCCTCAATGAGACCAGTTAGACTTGGCTCCGATCAATTATGTTCATCACAAATTTCATGATCACACGCACAAAAGGATTTTGATTTGGTTGATTTTGAGTTGACACGTTGGGACAAGAAGGCAACAACAGTTTGACTGACAGAATGGGCGCAAAGCTTACTTCAACGAAGGAGTCCTTGATTACTCTGCTCACATCTAGCCTCCACTCTGGAACATCAGGGTTGTAGTCGTCCAAATTGGAGGAAAAAGCTAAAAGATGTGATCTAAAATGTTCTTAAAATAAAATAAAAATTACATTAAGGACTGAGTGACTATATACACTTATATTCACAAGAACTATGACTAAAAACACAACAAAAAGTATATCAGGTTTTAAACCAAGGAGATAAAGCACCAACTTCAATCAAATCTAGATATGATTGAGTTTAAAGCTGTAACCACTAAAGCAAATATTTCTTAATGCATTTTGTCCAACTCTGAAAGACTGGAATGATTCTAAATGCACATATAAAGATGGATACAACAAAACTTTCTGGAAAACAGTGACTTTTTATAGTCAGCCTTTAAGAAGAAAATAATTCTCACCATGAACCGCAATTGATTTTTTGTCTTGCAGGATTGAATTCCCAGCAGAGACCTGTACTGTGACAGTGTTGACTCCTTCCTGGGAGAATTTGAAAGCAACGCTTCCCTCTAAGGTGATTAGTGGCTGAAAATTCAAATGCAAGAGAGAAAGTGGGTCCCATGAGGATGTGTTATCAACCTTGCTAATGGTTCATTGCGGCTGTTTACATTACTGGCACAGCAGCCTTTCAATTTCAAATATACAGTGTGCTGATTCTGCTGCAAAGGGTAGAATATGTCTTCTATTTTGTAGACAACAAAGATTCTTGTGCCTGCATCCACTATATTTTTTCCAGACATAATGAATAAATTTAGATATTTCCTAAAGACAAACTGAATTGGACCAAATCAACGTTATCAGATCTTGTACTGTGTCTCGGCTCATTGGCATTAACCGCAGCAAGCCACACAGGAGGAAATGAGAAGGCAGCAGATTGTTCAGCCAAACGCCTCTCATCACTCTAATTAAAACAACATAAGCCACATAGCCAAGTACAGGAGGCTCAGCACCATTTGAGTGAGAGGCAAATAACTCACTGTCAACACTGCTAGCCTGCAGACAACCTAGAAGCAGATAGGAGTCGCTGTTTGCCAGAAGCAGACCTGAATCTGACTTAAGCCAATCTTAACTGAGCAATGCTCTGCCAATTGTGCGGTGCTCTGGGCATGACCCAGATTCAAACCCCAAGTCACTGCCTTTACCAACTAAACGCTGGACCTAATTGTTTTTGACACTAAAAGAATAGCTCTGCTCTACACGCTGTTATTCACGTTGGATAATATATACCTCAGTGAGAAATGTCATACTATGACAGAAATATATTTTCTTACTTAATTTTTCTCCTGTCCTTTACATTTCATATAGAACATTGTTTACAAAGTCATACACTAAGCATACCCCATAAATCGATTAATTACATTTCCCTATTATTAGCATTTACCAAACTAATATCAATTATATACTTAGGGAAAATAACTTTTCATGTAATATATGGATTAATATATATATATATTTTTTAAAGGGTTTGGGAAAATATATTTTACTTACCTCAGTGTTATTACCAAACCACCATATGTAGGTGACGGATCCCACTTGACCTGGCCATAAGACCGCTGTGAGATTGACTTCCTTATTCTTCACAGCCACAAAGGGAGCGGAAAGATAGACATGTTCCAGCTGACCTACTCAAGAACACACACAAAAAAGTATTCAGAGTTGGTCCATGAAATGAAAAAAGCTCCACTGCGTTAAGAGCGTTGCTCCCTGGGAAATGGTGCCATCTGTGTGTTATTTTTCATCTCTGGAACTCAGAGCAGCCCAGGCACTATTTGTTCTCCTGGCATCTCAGATTGACAGATTGGAAGGCTCAACATCCCTGATCAATAACCCATTACTATTACATCTGTCACCATCAGATACTTTGGGGTGGTCAATTCATTCACTTAATAGCCGGAATGACTTACATGTTATGTGAAGATAAAGGATCGCACTTTCCGATCCAAGGCCATTCTCTCCGGTTGCAGTCACTTTGTAAATCCCAACACTTCGGTAAACGTGCTTGATTCCGTCCTCAATGGAACTCACGTTGGAGTACGTTATTGCATTACCATCCCCAAAATCTACGGTGATGCTCGTTTTTGATCCATCGCCCTAGAAAATACAATTGTCTTATTAAAAATATAACGTTTAAGACACCTGTTTTTCTAAATTTGTATAGGTCAACTTTTTAAATTTTATTTGTAATTGCGCTTATTATCTTGGCTCATCACCACGCATCCTACCACCACATCGTGGGAGTGTGAGGGAGGGTCCTGATTGAATTCTTTCAGCAACATTTACTGGTACATATGTTTCAAAATGCGCCAACAAACAAAGTGCAATCTGTGCAATTTCCAATTGTTACCTCCTCAAGAAAGATGAGGAACGTGACATTGCTGCCCAGCGTGGCAGTCAAATGTCCTTCACTAGTGATGAGATGAAGGCCCCTGGGAGCTCGGATGGGACACTGCTGCTTCCTGGCTGTGTATGCCTCAATTACCCCCGCCGTGCAGTTATTGGACACAACCTTTCTGTAGCTGAAATAAACATCCGAACAAAAGCAAATAAAAAAGACAATTGCGTTATATGCTTATCTGAAAGGACTACAGCGATAATCCGAACAATGAGCCCTTAATAATGGACATCCACTTGTTTACTCACCCCGTGCTGTTCAGAAAGCTATTTTCAGCAGAGCAGCTTCTTGACATTGAAGATGGAACAAACCAGAAGGAAGGCGTGCATTTCCCGTCACTCTGCCTCTCGTATCCATAATCACTGCAGTGAATGGACAGCGATCGGTTTTTAAATAAACAAACAATGAGCATACCTAAGTTTATTGATTGGAAAAAAAGAAAAAAACTATCCTTTGTTTAAGGATAAACTGAAATATCATGGGACAGTAATTCTTTGAATCCAATTATTTATTTTTTAAATTCTGAAGGGTACAGAGCTGTTAATGAATACGAACATGTTAACTACAAAAATAACTCAACATTTAAGAAACGCTTTGATAAAAAAAATTTCCCCACAACCTTTTGGATTCTGTGACATCTTCAAAGATGAAGACAGGTGTTAAATGAAAGTAACTGTGAAGTAAACAGACTGCTGTCATATATTTTAGGATTACCTTTACTTATCACAGCCAGAAAGAAAACATGTTTTAATAACAAATCCCTCTGAGGACTAAAGTTAATCCTAGTATTGTCCAACAATTAAAGAGCAATGTAACACACAAATTACACATGTATACAGATACAGATACGCCGTGGTGTAATTCTCAATGAGAACTAATGTAAATATAATTTATTTTTCAAATGAGATTAAGTAGCCACACCCCTAATTAATTTAGAATTGGGCATTTACATAAATACTGAATAAATACTGAAAAATCAGCAATACTGGTAATGTGAAAGAACGAAAAAAGAAAGGATGGCAAAGATCAGAGAGCAACTTGAATGAATACAATAGCAGTCAAAGGTGTTCTGATAGCTATGGGGTTGTTTCAAAATGGTTTCATGGAATGAGAAATCCTATTTAGAATGTAATTAAACAGAAACAGAAAAAAATAGAAGGCTCAGCACGGCAACCAACAATAGATATTTTTCATCATTCTATATGCCAAAGAGTACAGCTTGGAATTCTGCAGTTGACTAGTTTTCATTTAATTTGGGGAGTTTACAAATTAATATGCCAAATCTCTAAGTAATTCTGATCTGAAATATCCATTTACACAAAGGTAATCTTTTTCTCCAACCTTTGTTACAATTCTACAGTACAACAGATCATGACTTTTCTTGTGCTATAATATCATGCATGATAAGACATATCCAAGGGGCGGAAAACCCCAAACATAAGAGGGCTTCTAAAAAGGAGAGTTTGAATATCCAAGGCTGAAAATCGAATAGCCATGTATGACTTCAACACTACAATGGCTCAAGGCATGACACCTATAATAAATTCAAAAGCAAGTAGTGGAGCAATATGTGATCGCCAACTTGTAAATCTGTGACCGAGGGAGAATGATGGAATGGAGAGGGGAGACTTTGGTCAACATTCATTTGCCCTTAGCGACAAATAAGATGAGTGAAATAATCTCACACTTGTGATTTTGCGAGAAGCCTGACAAGAAATGTGCACAAGCTAACATGGCAACAGTTAAGTCAAAATTACTGCCACCGCAGGGACTGCAGAGCAACCTTGCGTGCAAGGCACAAAGCTTGCCCATGCTTTAGTGGAGCAGTACTAATGTTTTGCGCAAGTGTAATCTAGTGTGCCTGGACACATCACCATTGCTTTAGCTCATCATTGCTAAGAAATGCTTAGTAACGGCACAGGGGTTAGAAAGATAACTATCACAACTAACAGCAAAATACATTGATATTTTGGATTCAGAGAAGTATTTTAGGAGAAGATGAACTCACCATTCAAAGTCAGATTCGGTGCAATCACAAGGCTCAGATATCATTTTCACAGAGTAATCCTTGCCCATTACACATCTGGCTGTGGGCTTGAGTTTCCGGTAGATTCTTTTCACTCCCATTATGCATGGCTCACCCTGTAGGGAGATTTTAATTATGAACAGAATTTGCTAGACAATCTGTCTTTTTATTTATGTATAATGTGCAATCCACAATAGGTAAACAATTCACATAATTTTGCATATACAGAATTCTAGATTATCTAATTCTTTAATTCTAATTTCTAATACCAGGATTCTGTTTTGAATTATTATTTCGATTTGAAAAACAATTTGAATTGAAATGCATGTCAGCGGTGCACTGCTCAACAAATACACATGTTAATCGGTGGGGAGAGCAGCTCAATTTAGCATGTATAAGGCTGGAACCAAATCAAAACTTTGACAACCTACTAATCGCACTTAAAAGAACTATATTCAACAGTTGTTTCCAGTTGTTTGTCGGTATCTTAGTTCTTACATAACATTACATTCCCTCATCTGAAATCGGGTCCTAAATTTCAAATGCAGGAAGAAATGATAAGAAGTAGAGCAACAACAAAAATAATACAAGTTATTGTTCAAAACTAAATAATAATAATGGCACATTTATCATATCAACAGGGACAGCGGACATGCATTAATCTTCTTATGTAGTGTAAAACTCCTCTAGTCCATTAGTTGCAAAGGAAGTACAACTTTATTGAATGTTGAATAGTAAAAGCACATGGTTTCGGCTGATGAAGGCTCCATGTTCCTTTCTTCTTTTTACCCCATTTTGGCATGGAATAAACCTACTTGTTTATTTATTTGTAATTTGGTCAAGATATATTGCGTCTGTCTTCTGACAGTACTATTGAATATAGTTGCAACAGGTTTTTGCATGGATTAATAGTTTATTTTTGCATCCTTTATGTCTTTTTTATATTGGTAAATTCTGCGGCAGCTGGTTACAGCTTTCTTTGCTTGCTTCTTCTGTTTTGTTTGCAGGCATCAACACACTGTTGAGTGTCCTGGTTTCTCTAGTCTGTCGTTACACTGAACCACAGTTATTTTGGGGATGCAGCTATCTCCCGTCTTCATACATATTCCAGTCCTCAAGTTACTTCTGCTTAGATGACGGTGAGAAATCACTGCAAGTCTGCTCTTGAGAGAACTGTGGCATTTACAATATTGTCCTGGAAGAGACGTTTGGGATGTGACATATACAACAAAGATGGGAGGTGCTGATATTGGGTTTATTGGCAGCTTCAGAAGATAACACAGCCATAGCTGAATGCTGAAAACTTAAGCTGAGTACCATCTATATTTATTTATACCCCTGATTAAATATTAAACAAAAACATATTGAAAACTAATTTCACTTAAAACTTTTAACGTCATATTGTAATATTTCCACACAAAAAAATAATCTATTTCAACGCTATGCTTTTTGAATGTTCAATAGAAGCTTCTGGAAATACTGAGAGTCCTTGGGAGGTTTACCTTAGGGTATAAACTATCAACACAGAACATACGTAATAGTAGCATGCACAGAACACTCTGAAGGCTGAAAGCAATTGGTCATTGACCTCTGCAAACTGGTATTATTCAAATTATTATTAAAAATTTGCATGAAGCACTTTCTCACTGAACCGTTGATTATTAAGTAATTTCAGCCTGCCAGGAAGAGCTATTAATTGGATCTTGCTGGGTTCCCAAAGTGATTGGGGAGGCAAACATAAATCAAACAACAGTCGTAGATCATGATCTCCAAGTCACCTACATCACCTTAGATGTATTGTTGCTTGAATTAATTTGGCATTCCTGGCCAAGCTTCGAGGAAGAAGCCTCTTCTGAGAACCAAAAAAAAAATCTGACTTGAGTTGGCCAGGCTACGTCTGAAGCGCAATTTAGAAGGGTGATTTATCAACCTGTGGAACTGCATTTCATATTAGTAAAAATGCCAACTGTCAAATATGGCAGGGGATTTTGCAAGTCCTGGACCTCCTGTTAGAATTCATATGATAAACTTCAACATTAACCAGGTGTTTTCTTACCAAAAACCTTTATCGTAAAGTGGAATAAAGGGTACGTGTATGTCGTCTTGTCAAAAGAGCTTTTCGGTGTCTTTTGATGCTTCTGATATAATAGAGAGAATAACAATCAACTTCCCAAGATAACGAAAAAAAGTATGAGTTATAGCATATTAGTTCGACAACCTGCTAAGTGCACTTTACCACTTCAAGTATCTTATTCTACTATAAAAAGAAAACAATTTACAAAATGGTGACTAGTGTATTTAAATGGATTGCACATCTGGAATAGGGGGATTAAACCCAATGGATTTCATTCTAATCCCCATTCAGGTACCTTTTTTCACCGGTACAGACTTTCTAATTCATTCATCCAGACTCTGCAATTTCGCATTCAATCTTCCTTTAAACAAAAAACAAAACAAACAAACAAAAAAAGCATTTCTCTCTCTCTCTATATATATATATATATATATATCCTGGATTTCTTTTCATCTTCACGGCGAACTTGCTTCTGGCGTTTTGGACCAGTGACACTTCCACACATTCTTTTCTTAAAGCATGAAACAAAGTACATATCATTTAAACAAACCTTAGTTGCAGATGTATAAATTAGAAGGGTTGTAAGCAGGAAGGATAAACTTCAGACACATTTCTTCTGCAAGGACTCACATTCTTTAATATAAAGCCCTTAGACTGCTTAATCTGGCTGTGTCACAAGCTGTGATTCTTCGTGGGCAATTAGCACACCGACATCTGCGCAACGACGCTCGATGACTAAGAACCAGTGAACCTTGCCTTGGATTTTAATTTAGCCAGGTTGTAAAGCTCTCTTTATAACCACGTTTGTAGGGTGACCTTTTCAATGTCTGCTGGAGAGGCATATATTTCAGGATCAGAAAAGAATAGATGACAAGCAGAGCTGAAGCAATTGTCCTTCACTTCACATTTAGTCTCGGAGCTAGCAAAGATGGAGCCATTACACTGTATCATGCAATGTAAATTTAAGAAAGATGAGCAAATTAGACAAAAATGACAAAATGTTTTCCCCTCTCCGCTAACAGTACAATGCAGATAGAATTCTGGAACGCAGTGATGTTATTCAAATTCTTCCTCTATTGCCAAACTTGTCAATCATATTTATGGAGTATGCTCTTATGTTAAAAAAAAAAAGGTTTAATTTTTTAATCACTGCATGAGGAATGGTCAAAACTAAAGTCAGGAATGAAATAAAACAAGGCATGATAATATTTCTCATAGCAGGTTTTCACTTTGACTTTAGGCGGATCACTGCTGGAGTTCTCACTTGGTTATGCAGATGCCATGTCTGATAATCTCCTTCCATACATCTTCGGTTAAAGATGGACCTGAAGTCAATTTTTACAAGTTGCCATTCGGAGCGATGACTGACATGACCAAATATTCTGCAATGAGAGATTAAATAAAATTATTAGGAGTTAATTCTAACGTTCATTTAAATTGATTGAAAACTTTTCTATAAACTTCTAAAGAAGAGATAGTACAGCTGAGAAAACGCACTTTGCATTGTAATGCAATATCCTTAATGTGAGCAGCTGCAGGTTTTGCTAGAAGAGTTTTGAAATATTGAAAATGTTAAAAATAAAAGCAGATAAAACAAATACAGTGGGGTCAAACTAAAAAATCATAATTTTCCCATATATGCATACATAGCTTTATAATAATTACTACAAAATAGCAATACCACTCTGTAGTTGATGAACTGACCTATGTAAAGTGTGAAATCCATTCTACAAATGGATATCTATGGATAGTTATGCTGAAGTAAAAAAATTCCTTCAGAAACGTAGACAGGCACTTTATTTCTATGTTATTTATTAAACAAAAAATCGAAATATATTTAGATATATGAATTGTACCAATATTGACACTTTAGAATAACTTCTCACTATGTGCTCGGAGAAATCCAAAACTGTGAGTTAAGAAATACTCAATAGATGGCGATACAGGCTAATCAATTTAAGACAAACTTTGTAACAATAACGAACTGTTTAAATACAAAGTTCCCACCGTAGACAGATGCCAAGACGTGTTTTTAATAATGTCCATGGTTTTACTTGCCAAACCATTAATGGACGATCTGTGATATTCATATCACCATTAAAATGATCACAGAATGTTCTGACGGAAGTTCTAGTTGCTGACAAACGGATTCCCGCTATCAATCTGAAACAGGTCCTCCTTTACCAATTACTGCTCCAGCAGGTGATCACAGCAGAAGGTGCAATAAAAACATTTAAACATTAAACATTGAAGCACATTTTAAAGCATGGAAATTCCTTTGTAACTGCTCTGAAATGTCGGTACAATTCAACAATTTCAAACTTTCGATTGCAAACAAAATGCTTTTCATTTATCTACCTCACAAAATTAATACAGTGGACACATTTGTCTTTAATACATGCATCTGTACGATCGGACTCCAGGAATGAACCCAAGCGTTGGAATCCTTTTCTCCTTCTATTTCCAATCCAAAACCAAACGATGAAACAGGTCAATATGGGAAATCCAGTGATCGGAATTGGGGAAAGAACACGGTAAACACTACTCGCTAAGTAAATGCTCAGAAATGCAACTAAGAAAGAAATAAGATTTCGCACAGAACTAAGGCAACTAGGGACAGGTGTGATTTAAACAACGAGGACTAAATTAGCACAAAAGTGCACGAAACGTAGAAAGAGTGAAGAATTAACAAAAATAAAAACAAATATATGTGAGACTGCAGCCTCTGGCGACCGATTGGGAAATTGTCTGGTGTAGACATTACATTACCCCCTCCCCAAGGGCGGCACCCCTCAGTAGTGATGAGGGAGGGATCCAAGATGTCAGAAGCCAGCACCCATGACTGCCGATTGCACCCTTCCCAATCCACCAGGTACTGGAGACGGCCCTGTCTGTGACGGGAGTGGAGCAAGGACCGAATCGCGTAAGCCGGACTATCCTCCAGGTCCAATGGAGGTGGCGGAGCACTAACTGAGTCCTCAGCGGGATCGAAAGGCTGACGGGGATCAAACACCACTGGGAAGATATGGAATGTTAGGGATATCCGGTGATTTCCTTGTAATTGTAAACTGAAGGACATAGGACCAATTTGGAAAGGAAAATGTACCGATGTTTCAAGGGCAGCCAGAGTCAGATGTCCCTGGTGGAGAGCCACACCCAAGGCTACCGAGACAGGCGAAGTAAACTGGCGACAGGCGAGACAACATCTTCGGGCAATCCTTAGTTCCGGAAGAGATGGTAAAAGAGGGCCTTAGCAGTATCAAGGGCGGTAGGGAGTCCTTTCAACGAGACTAGCCTGCAAGCCTTCCAGGGCCACAAGTATCAAAGGCAGGAGGGTAACGGCACTGTACGGTGACGTCATTCAAACCACGATAACCAATACAGGGTCTTAAACCCACAAAAAAGAAACATTATGGGGCAGTAGTTGTTGAAAGCAGACGGCGGATGATCCCCAATTCCAAGGCCTCATTGATATAGCTCTACATTGCCTGGGATTCAGGGTGAGAAAGAGGGTAGATACGCTCCTTGGGAAGTTTCCAGGAGCTGGTCAATGGCGCAGTCCCAAGGCCGATGCAGCGGTAAACTCATTTTTAGCAAATCCGGGCAAAGTCTTGGTATTTGGGGGAATCACAGGGAGAGCTAGGAGAGCCAAGGAAATCCCAGAATAAGGTCAGAAACAAGGGAATCAATGACCACGGAAGATATCTGTTCGGCGTGAAGCAGTCTGACCTGAAGGGTGATGGGAATAGTCCTTTGAGAGACATAACCGGAACCGATAGGTTATTTGTTTACAGCCTTTGCAATGAGAGGTGGTACACATGGCGGGAGGGGAATGTTAAGGTGTGTTTTAGATTAAATTCCCCACCGAACCTGAATCTTATAATGCAAAGACACAGACTTTTTCATCTAGACTCGAAAAAGGCACTGGGAATCAAAAGGGAGGGAACTGAGCTAGTACCGGGCATGCAGGACAGCCATTTCTGAAATTGCCAGATAGGCTGCAAAAGAGGCAGAGGCGATCTTCAATCTTCTTTCTTCGGAAGAAAGTCGTGAACAACCAATCTACATATGTTCCAGCACCGAAGTAGAATTAGACAGCTGGTAAGGTGTAATTGTACGGGAAGGTAAATGTAAAAACTAAGGTTGTCATTTAAGCTTTGCCGGAAAACAGTGGAAAAAAACGCCTGTTCATTCCATCAAATGGCTGCTACCAGGGTGCAAAGATGGAGGGTGGGCAACGGCTCTCCAGCATCCCTTCCTTCTTCTGGATAATCAAAAACGTCCCGGAAATGTGGGATGACGTCATGCAGATATTGAGTAATCTCCCCATATTGCTACCAAATCACAGTTGCCCATTGAAGCGCTTTCCCAGTCAAAAAAGAAATAAGGAAGCCCATCTTGGTGGTATCGTTGGAGAAAGAACTGAATATTTATTGTATAGAAATACTAGCATAGAAAAATCAGGTCATAAGATGTTATTTAAGTTTGACTCCTGCAGTACGCTAAGAAGATTAATAGCATTTTCATTTTTTGTAAGTATCTTATTTTTTATACCGTTTTTGTTCTAATGCAAATAATAAATTAATAATAGCAAAAATACGTATGACAGTAATTTTATCAAATCGGTTCAAATACATGAAGTTGGGTTATGTCTTCTATAAATGATTTGTTACCCAGCTTGGATTACATGTTACATTGGATTACACTTTTCCAAGGCCCCTTTTTATCGTCTTTCTCCATTCTTTTTCTATTCTTCAAATAGCCTTTCAAAGAGTTTCTGGTTTCTGAACCATTGATTTTATCAACTGATAAAAATGCTATGGAAGCCTTTTTTATTTATTATTTGTGGCATCCAACAAAAGAAAAGCTATTTCATTCACGAAAGAAAAATGGGCAATAAGGGCCACTTCTCTCTACCTATCTCACATAAACCCAAGCATAAGTTCTCAAATACAGATTGATGCTGTAAAAAGGTTGCAATATATTGTTAATGTACAAAGCCCATTCAAACAAGAACAGATACTTTCCAAATCAAAACCCACAATGGTCATCTACTGAAAGCAGACCACATCCACTATAATAATATCAAGGCTCGGACCATATCAAAATTTTCACAACCCACTAAACACACTTTAAATAACTTTAAAAAAATAACTGTTCATGAGAAGGCTAAAACAAGGCTATTAAATACAATTTTATTAAATCCAATTTGCTGGTTTATAAAGTTTTGATTTGGTCGCAGCCCAAGATTGAAATGTTTTTACCATGTCACTGTAGCAGGATTTAGGAGTGGTTTCGTGTTTTCATTTAATATATATAATACTCTGTGACTATATAATATTTAATAAAATCACATCTATTCTCATAGATTTATCCTCGGTACCAAAACATATGATAACTAACAGGAAACCATTTGCAGCAAAAATGAATTGTTTAAAAAATAATACGAAGTAATTTCAAATTAATTTCCAGGACACATTTCAATACAAGCCTACACCCAGCTGAAAATATAACTAGGAGACAATTTCACAGACACAAGATGTATACCAGACACCCAGCTAAAATCCAAACACTATTTCCTAACTTCTCTCATGTTGATGTAATCTGGGAACTCTTGCCACTAAATCCCTAACAATGAAATTGGTCACCTTTCATTCTGTATGGATTCAGCTACACATTTAAAACAAGGAATTTCTCACTGTGCCACTGAGAGTGAAGACTTAAATTAGCATTCAAGGGAAAATATGAATTATATTATCTCATTATCATAAAATTAAATAACATTACGAAGTCATCTGTGTGAATTTACCCTTAGGCAGGAATCATACATTTAAAAATATGTCAATCATTTTTCATACTATATTAAAATATAAAAATATTTGAACTTGAATTTGAGCTTAGATTAAAAATTACAGCAATTATCCTGTAGTAAGTTTGATATAAGGCTTTATATGTTTTGTTATTTCGATAATGTCTGTGATCTCGAGCAATACGTTTTTAGCTGGAAACAACTATTTTAAATCGAAAGAATATGTCACCTCTTCTTTTGAATAGCTGAATCATTTGTCTTAAAGCACTCCACTCACGTCATTATAAGCGTTTCCTCCCCAGGTTCTCCCAAAACGCCGTCCACAAAAATGGGGTAAGAGGTGAAACTGTATTTGTTCCAAAGTCTACCTTCATCAAAGCTGAGCCTATTGGAAACCACAGAATGAAGAAAGAAAAACAGACTCTGATCTGATATGTTAATTCTCCATAAGTAGGGAATCAAAAATATCTAGATGGTGCATGTTTGTGTAAAAATTAAAATAACGAATAACGAAATAAAAGCTTCTTTTTTTTAAAATTCAATTTAAATACCGTCCGTGCCACAGAAGTTCCCAGGCATGTAAACAAAAAAACAATACCGAATAATGTATGAATATTACATAACAGTAATTTGTATTTGAATAAGAATAATTTCCCCACCTGGATGTTATATAAACAATGTTATTTATATAAAGCACAAGCTCATGTTTGAGAAAAAATGCACGTTACACGACATTTTATTACCAAAGATGTCTGATTGGAAGTGGTGTATGTCTAATAGCCACTAAAGCGCCACCTTGGTCCAGGTAGAGCACACTGTACTCCTCATCAAATATCTGAAACATATAAAAATTAAAGACAAAAAAAGAGTTAGTTCTAGTTTTAAGTATGTTCCGGGACCTCCAGATTAAATAGCACCATTAAGAAATGACGACATCGCGTGGAGATGAGTTCTTGAATAATATGCTTTGCATTCAGGAGACCCTTTTTACTTTAAAATAATTATAACATGAACTTCACAACAATTTCACTGCTTATAATTTTTCCAAAAAAATGCATTACTAAAACATATTCTTGTTTTATATATATACACATAATACTGTAGTACTGGATTATATTTTGGGTTTTATAACACTCTTTTTATTAAAACTTTTTAACGGCATCATAGCCAGATCTGGATGGCATACTTTATCGCCTGTGATTTGTATTGGCCAGGTAAATTTATAAATTTAGAGAGGAAGACATGGCACTTCCAATAAATTATCAAACTTTTGATATGTAGTCAGCTCCAGTGGATACCAATTATTTCTCAATTAAGATTATTTTCTGTTTTTTTGCTAGAGCACTCATTTTTGAATACGACCACGAAAAAATCTGAAATTGATATCCATGATGAAATTCATAATGAAATGGAAAATTCCATTGTCACCATATGAAATGAGGCACAATTTTAAGCTGTGGCTTCAATTTTCTTTCTGATAACACAGAGAGAATAAATGCCATCATATTCCTAATGGTCAAATACTGTCACATACATTTTTTATTAACTTCCTCCAGTCTGTCTGAGAATAAACATATAAAAAAATGTCCAAATATTTAAAAAATTTAAACCTTTGAACTGACATAAAATAGAGTATGTAAAACAGTTTCTTTGAAGACTACATTTGGTGCCTGGAATCAAAACAATCAATTGTGAATTAAAACATTTTGCCCTTTGAGGTGTTCATGAAATAGATGCCAACTCCTGCTCTTCATTACCTGTCGCCACGTGTTCCCAGCATCAGAGGTTATGAACATACTGACATTAGTCGTAGTCAACTCGGACCCAATAGAACCTTAAAATTAGAAAATAGGATTTATCTCAGATTAACAGCTCTGGTATCTCATGAATTGTGCACTACAGAAATCATATGGAAGATTGCATTAAAATAAATATTATGCTCCATTTGTCTAGAATGTGCTTTTCATTATGGTAACATTATTCATCAATGTCAACAATTGTTTTGATTACCATGTAAGAAGTCATTTAATTATTTTATCAGATGTACATAAGTGTGAAGTCTGCATTAGGCCACAGAATTTGGTGCGAGAATGGCTTATCTCCAATATATTAGGAACTAAACAAGGACTTCGCCCGGAGACAAGCATTTTAAAACACACCCTAGGCAAACCATCTAAATTGCCACACAAACGTTTCTTTATTCTGGGGAACCTCATATTTTTAAAAGGGCAAAATATAAGCATTCTGACCATCAGTGCTAATATAAACACTGCACTGTCTCCAAGCATGCCCCCCTTAAATTTAACCAAAAACACAACAGAAAGAAGATTATTGTGGAATATTTCAGATATTGTATATATTACCATGAAAAAAATATTTTCCCAGTTTTCCTGTTGGATTTTTTGAATTTGTGCACATTTGGGAATATGTCCCTGATTACATTTTCAAAATCTTTTACATTTTTCAATCTCAATTGTGGTTTCAAATCAAGTCTAGAGAATTTCTCCATGGAAGAATGGTAAAAAGTCCCAAAAAACGTGCCACAACCTGACATTATGGAAAAATCCTTCTCAGTGTGTTCAAAACAAAAGGTGATTGTACAACAAACTCATTTCATTGGTGTGAATGATTTTGTTAGGTTTTTAAAAAACAATGTTAAACTTGTCTGTTGTTTGTTTTGCAATGAAGCTTGTTTTCAAATTATATAAACCAAATTAAATATTTCACAATTGTTTTCTTTCTGTTGAATCATATTTTTGGTTACTTTTAACAAAGGTGCAAAAAAAATCTGAAGGCTACTATATCTGTCAAAACAGGGATGCTTCTGTTACCGATATCTTATTATGATGTAACTCTTTACAAATAATCCAGAATAATTCGATATTGGTAAATACAATGTTGCGTTATGTTTCATATCGATACAGAATGCAATTTGCTCTGTATTTAGCAATACTGCCCCAACTGTATTTTTTAGACTAGAGTCTTCTGTGTTGGATGACCATTCTAAGTGTATTTGTTTGGTGTGTGTTTATATTGTTGATTCTGACTCACCTTCGGATTCCCCCTTTACGAGCAGGAGGTAAACAGTCGACATCGCGATATTGCGATATTAAATGTAGCATTCTTATTTAAAATATATTGAAAAATAGTAATATAAAAAATTGGCAGAAAGCAAATTTGAATACAGTATCGGTAGTTTGTTTTCATGTTATTTCAAGTCATATTTTGTGTAAGAGTTTTTTATGATTTTGTTGATTGTCCCTAAAACAAAGAGTTGGTGTATATATGAATGTCAAATCTTATGATGTTTGAAATTCATAATACAACAATACTACTGACCTGAAGCCACAATAATTCCTGGAGCAGAGTCTTTGCTGGCTATGTTTCCTGATGTGTAAGGATTATCAGACACATGGAGGTGTAGATGCAGGGAGCAGTACGGCTGAAAGAAAATCAGAACAATGACACACAAAAAAATAACAACAAAAAAAACGTTTTGTTGTTATTATAACCGTAGTTCCCTGAAATAAAAATATTAACCCTGACTAATTAGTTATTTCCCTCAAGAACCCAGAAATATCTGAGCAGATTTGCCAGATCTTGTGAGAGCATGTATGACGTTGTGCGTCTTTAGTATAGTATAAAAGTATCATATAAAAGCACTTTTTTCAAGTGACCATGAAGAGTGATGGTTAGTATTTCTATTTCATTGAACCACGGTTATTATAAAAACCCAGTGTTCCCTTTCAAATACAAATATTAACCATCCCTATTGGGTAGCTATATATATATATATATCCCCGCCTGCTATGAGGAAAGCCATAGGGCTCTATGCAGGCTGAGCGTCACCATACATATGACATGCCAGCACGGTCAGTCGCTCTCAGTGTTCACTGGGGGGTGGAGTGCTGTCCGGAACACCCTGCACACCATCTCTTTTTATGGAGAACTAGAGGGGGCAGCTCATCATTCCTTGGTAAGCTAACAGATACAAATATCCAGAACGTCAAAAATTAAGCTCTGAGGGTGGAGCTTCCATTTGTGGCCGTCCAGAACATCTTTTGACAGGAGATCCATGGCATGGCATTGCTCCTGGTGGGTGAATTGTCTGGACAGAGAGGGGATGCACGTTTGACAGTATTAAACTGTATTTAAATTTTTCTGAACAACAAAGCGCACAGACAAACACACATTGTATTTTGTCACAAAGACAACTAAAACAATGTCAAAACTAGTGTTTTAACCAATTGATATAGTAGTGGGGAAAAAATAAGAAAATTTGTAAATTGAATGCTAGATTCAATGCAGAAGCTTAAGGCTCCTGCAGACACACAATGCCATGATTAAATTAGCTAGCATACAAAACTAAAGAAGTCACTTACAGTTCTTTCTAACACATAAACGAAATAAGCGACTCCACAAATAATTCATATTAGTTCAAGGCTTCTTGCTTAATGCTGTACACAAATACATAAATTTAATCGCAGGCTTTGGCAGGCACACAAGGCCACGATCGGGCTAACTATCAAACAGTCTTTTTCTCTTAGAAAAATAATTGAGCAACCATATGAACAATCGTTTCAGTTTTCCAAAGACAACAGTACACACATGGCAAAAAGGCAAGATTCTTATGAAAGCACTTAGCCTTCAGATGCTTAGCTTCTGTATGTCTGAAGAAAACGAGAATGAAATGACTCAGTGAGCTTTCAACATTTATAATA
This sequence comes from Hiodon tergisus, assembly GCA_025775045.1. NCBI lineage: Eukaryota > Metazoa > Chordata > Actinopteri > Hiodontiformes > Hiodontidae > Hiodon > Hiodon tergisus. The sequence continues at coordinate 7,257 of JAOVYW010014373.1, read as the reverse complement.
TTTATAAGATTTATGAAAAGCAACATCAGTGAGATTAGGCATATCTGCTCATATTTTTCAGGGTTTTTTGTGACTAACCCATTAGTGATGGGTCATATTTGTTTTGACATTGTCACATTTGAATAAAAGCAAAGAAAATGTGGAGTTTTTGTACCCATAGAAATTACTTTCTATAAACTGTTCCCTGAACATGCTGTGTGGGTAAAAGGAAAATAATAAGCGTCAATAATAATTTCAGTTTATGCTGTCATTGTTTAATAACTGGAATTATCTCTCTATCAACAGTGAATCCATTTACAAATTGCATTATTCCATGTGCCCCTCCTTTTGGCTTGTAAGTAGCAACACTCTCATGTAAAGTTGAACCTGTGACCGAATCATTCATATTTACAAATAAAATGACAAGCAGACACTCACTAGTACACATTGGATGCTATTCCCCCTCAGGTCTGCAACCGGGGCTTGTAGTAAACGCCAGTCTCGCCCTTTGTTGTACGTGACATAGGTCTTGACCTGGTTCACAAGCTTTTTGTTTGCTAGGAACATTCCTTTTATCCCCGCCACCTAGGGAAATGGAAAAGGCTGAAAGAATCAATCCCAGATCATTTAAGCTTCCAAAACGGATAGTAGCAATGAAAATAAAAACGTGTCCCTTTGTGGGAGGCTACAGCCAAACATATGGTGGCGCCAACAAGCATTTTTATTAATTACTTTCAAAAGAGAAGGGAAATCCATATACAAGAATAAGAACCTTTGAAAAGTGCTAAGGATCCCATTAAAACTAATCGCACTTACTACTAGCAGTGTTTTTGACACAATAAGGAATTTCAATACTTTTTTGTTAAAAAAATTTAAACATCTAGTGTCAACAGTGCTTACAGCGATTTAGTTGGTTAGATACAACATTTAATTGTTCTGTAATTACGCTACCGTAATAAACGTTAACGTATATATCATTCAACACGTCGTGGACTTGTGATCATTGCATAACAAAAAGTATGACCAAATTTTTAGGTTTGTTTTTTTTCTTTCATTTTTGGTAAAATGCAATGCTAACGTATGTTTTTTTCCGATAGTGCTCTGTCCGTTGGCACATGGCAAAGGGCTATGGACAGATTACCCATTAGTCTGACAGTAATATATGGTGCATGAACAAAAACTGGGTTCTTTACTATTGACATCAACTAAATCAACAGACAATCCTTCTCAATCCTTAAGGTATCACCTTTTTTTGTCATAAAATAAATTTAAATGTTCAAAGTCATCATGGATAATTATAGATACAAGAGAATAATCATGATTTAAAAAAATTATAAAACTCACAAGTACCGTAGCGATTGTCTGCTTCTGCGAATTTATTCAGCCTTTACATAGGCCATGTATTGTTTTAAAATTATTAAGTGTATGCATTTACTTTGATATTTAAACATTGACTATAAAAATCGACAAAATATTTGCAAACAGCATATTGCCTTTTAAAGTAAGAGCTAATTGTGATTCAACATATAATAATTCACATACAAGCTTTGTGTGGAATTTCAATTAGCAAATATGAGGACTAAAGTAAATCTAACAAAGGTTGAATTTTGCACGTCCTAATAATTGCGGGGTTTCAATTTAATTTGAGTTAACTGTGACCCAAAACTCCACTGACATTCATTCAGTTGTTCTGCCACACTTATTCATAGGCGTCCAACTGTGCCAGTCCCAAACAACCAAAGATGACTCGTTGAAATATCACAAAACACGCACAAAAGGCAGCTCGCGTTCAAAGCAGTCGAGCACAGACTCAAAGTCAAGCGACACACCACGCGACGTACCTCATAAAGATCAATCATTACGTTCCCCTCCGGTCCCATGCTGCTGACGACATTCTCCAGGACCAGAGTGTAGAAAACCCCTCTAGCCTCCGACACATACAGGTTGAACGTGTCATTCTGATTCCACTCTTGTACAGCAGCTACAACACGGTTTTCATCCGTACCGATCACATGCAGGTCCTGATAAAAACGGTGTGAAATGTCTTATTAAATTGTTAAATTGTACTCAATAAGGTTTTCTTTTGCTGTATATCATCTTATGTCTTCTACTCGTGAAAATAAAAGGCCATTAAATACAGTTTTGTAAAGACGAATAGAGGCATAACGTGACGTGACAGCAATATCTTCAGTGATGAAGCAAAGTGTGCTGAATTACTTTCACTGTAGATCTTACAGGAAGAGCACAGATGATTCCAAAGTAAATTCATTTGTCAATTAATTCATGAATTTAACCAATTAATTTGCTAATTGATCTTTCGATGTCACTTTCCAGTGTATTGTAGCGGGGATGGCTATTTTACGGCACGTGCAACAGCTGAATCGCTGGACCGACTGAAGCAATTCTTTCAGTTGATCCAAATAAAACGGGACTTCATGGCAGAAGGGGGAAAACCTTTAGCAGAGGTCTGTAATCCACACTGGCTACTGGATCTTGCATTTCGTGTTGACCTCACTGAGAAAATGAACAATATAAACAAGAAACTCCAAGGACCTAAGCCGATAGTTACAGAAATGGTGAGCGCTTTAAAAGCCACATTGTATTTTTGGCAGCAGGAAATGTCGAATTGATCTTTTGCTGACTGTCATGCAGTGCATGTCAAGGATTTCACTTGCACAAAGAGGCATTTGGAGAGGAAGACTACAAACGCTAAACGAAAAAACTGGAAAATATAGCTTAGGGTTTGGCTTGTCAGTTTCACGTTTTCTCATCTAAACACGTTTCCGTTATTTGCAAACCCATTTGCATTTGATGTGACATGTAAACAGTACCTCAAAAGCATAAATTCAGCGAATACCACGGAAAGGTTTCTACCAGTCAAAGACCGGATACAGCGGGGTGCAGAGTTGGGCTATACCCCCCCCCGGGAAAAAGTCCACCCCCCCGGAAATTTTCACTGCATCCCCAGTCAAAGCAGGCTGCATCGGCCCTGTACAAAATGGGCAGTTTTTTGGGGCAAAGTTTGTTTAGAAGTACTTACATCTACAAACAATTGTTCTTGACAATGAAGGCAAACAAATCAAAACACAGATCAAGACTAGTGGTTGAACAGCTGGCTTCTGTGTAGCAAGTGTACTTTACCTTTTAAATGTAATTTTTTATTGCATTTGTACTCTGACTATTATTAGGCATTTCTAGTGAAACTAAAATACTGTTTTTTGTTTACAATGCAGTAATATTGTTTGTCATGTATAATGCTTAAAGAAAACTTATTGTAGTAAAAGATAATATATTGTGTGTATGTGTGTGTGTGTATATATATATATATATATAATTTAGCATTTTTTAACTTGGTCAGAGTTGACACCCCTGTTTTGTTATGTGAAAGCAAATTGAGACTTTAATTCTAATTTTATTTTCTCTCAAGAATAAAAATTTGACTTCTAATTTTAAAATTATTAACATGGGAACCACCTGAATTTCATGACATTGTCCCAACACTTCAGAATAATGAATAGCAGTGTGAGAGAACCCTTTGTGAATGATGATGGATTTCCCTGAGAGCCCAGCTATATTAATAACCATCGGAATCCAACCTAATTTGCATCCATATATCTGTATAATCTGTTCCAACAATGAAATCATATCCACATTCCCTGCAAATTGTATGCAGCAAGTCAGCGTGAAATATGCGGCTGATTTATAAAGCTCTGTCTACACCAAACTGAGCCTAAGACACAGCACACACAACAACCACTGAGGATGGGGCTTGGTCAAAATAAACATGTTAAAAACGTTGCAGCTGTGAATAACAGAGAACAGACACTTTTAGGATGCTGCTGCCCCGATACATTTTTATCTAGGCCTGTATTATGGTAGCTGATTTTATGAAACCATAGTCGTTATTTTAGCTTGAGTCAAATAAGCAACTGCGTATTGACAAAATTGCTTTTTTGACAACAGTGCTTAAAGCATGTCTATATATTTTTATTTTATGTCATCCTGAATATAGTCATCTATAAACATTCCATTACCACGACTTCTAAGAATTTTGAGAAAGAAAAAAAAGTATGAAATATGTGGCAAAATTGTAATACATGGGCACATAAAGACAGATCCAAAAATTTTAAATCAAATCGTAAGCAATGTTCGATGCTCTTTCTTCCTTAAAGAAAAGGCCAAGTACCAATCAAAACAACCCTGGGAAAAAACAACTATATGCAACTAAATTGTTTTAATAGGCAAGCAGTGACACAATGACTTAAATATGTGTAATATATTTATTTATTACAATGAGTCCCTGTAATAACTCAGAAAATGATTTACCTTTGGCAAAGTATACTTTGGTAGCTTCATAGGTACGAAAATGTCTCTTTTATGAGACACATAGTAGACAGGACGGCCACCTGTTGACACCTAAAAAAAAACAGAGACAATATTATAGAAAAATAAATGTTCAATAAAGATGGATTCATATATTTTCCCAACATGATTCGATTAAGACTTCTGCGGCCTCTTTTCACATACCTGGACAAAGACATACTCATCCTGAACCACAAGCGAATTGGGGTCAATATATCCTGGAAATGGTTTGCCTTTGTTGGCCTCTGTGCAATTCTGAAGTTTGCAGGTGACATATTGAGCACCTACAAGAGGTACAAAATAGGCACATTAGCCAGAATGAGCGGAGCCTTTACCGACAACCTGAATTTCTGCATTCATTTCATTTGTAACCGGTGAGCAGAGGCAGACAGAGAAGGCAAATGGCAGTATCTCCATTAATCATAGTGGCGTGGAAATGTGCCTTGTGTGTTAGCTTTGGCTAACCACTTGTCTGTTTCTCAAAAGGCTCTTGATCGATAGCGATGGCCATAGAATCCCGCCTGTCACCTTGGCAGGCAGCTTTGAGCAGATGCTGTATGCAGCTCGACAGCATTTGGATGTCAAACACAGACTTCAAAATGGTGATCTGTCAAAATTTAAACAGACACTTTAAAACTGAGAAGGCCACAGCAGTTCTGGCTACTTTGCGACTATATTTAGATTTTTCTAATAATCATTTTATACAATAAATAATTAAATACAAAACATAAACCCAAATGTATAGATATAAATATACACATACACATACAACAATACATTGAAGACTTACATGGGTTAATATGAATAGCTTACAAACAAATTGAAATCAAATGTTTTGGTTAAAGGAACCACAGAACAAAGCTCACTACAGACAGAAATGTCAGCTTGGCTTTGGCTACGCATGCCTCCTGACAGACACCGTTGTCAGTACAATCCAAATTAGTCCTGAATAATGCAATTTCTTACTACAGAATGATGTGAAAGATAACTACTCATGTGACACAATGGCCCGGGCCTCGCCAGGAAACCACGGTCTGGGAAAACATGAAGTGTAAAGGATAGCGGTAACCACTGGCCTATCAAACAAAAAAAGTGGACCTAAATGGAAGGCTGATGATTCAGGACAGATTTGCAGCGCCTCCAACCCAACCAAGCAGCACTCAGTTGGCCTGACAGTTGTGCTTCTGGTGCACCCACTTCTATTAAATGGACTGCTGAACATCAGAGTTAAAAGAAAGGGACTGTGCTTGTTAAAGTAGTTTACTGAAGTCTGTGAAATGGACGCGGGTTTGGAATTCAGTTTTCCTATGCAATCCTATGAGTTAAATAAGTTAAATTAAACACACAGGATTAGAGAGCGGTATCTAATTTTAGGTGAGTCGTCGTTTTGGTATGGCCATACATCTACCAGTTTCTTCCTTGATAAAAGGTTATGCAACCTTTGTTAACCACATTCTGTTATCATAATCACTTCAAATTACTGCTTGGGTCCCTCCTTAATAATATCTCCTTAAACAGCTCATCTACACACTGTAATTATCAAACACATGCAAAAAATAAAAAGTGACTTCTATAGCCATTACTCAAGGTCTGTGGGTATGAGGCTAAAAATAAACTATTTGTAATTAACTACTTAACCACAAGGAACTCGACTTGGTAAGACTTACGTCCTTCAGAAATACTGGTCTCCAGGTGAATTAAGCCGGGCTCTTTGTCCAAAGCCATTTTTGACCTAAAAGAAAAATATCACCATATTAAAGTGACAATATCAACCCAAATAGTAAAAATAACTAAACTAAGGAACATAGTGCACTACTAACACTGCTAATAAATTATAAATTTATAGTTGTGCTGCCTTGTAGTTTAGTGCATTAATACATTTTCCTTTACTTTTATATGAAATAATTCATTCGTGTGCAGTTGTGGGTGTGTATCGTATGTTTTAGTTAGAGAATACAGGTCGACTTGGCGATGAGCGGGTGCTTCAGAATAAGGTGACTTGAGCAGTGTATGTTTTATACAGTTTACAGACAGTGGAGCTTTGTGCATTTAGACTAGCCAAATATAACAATGGGTTGCCATTCAAGAGGAGTCACACGTGCCTGAGCAGTGAGATGGGAATGCACATCGAATCGCGTCGGTATAACGCCCAAATAATGCTAATTAAACCATCAGTTCAACAATAAACCCCTTAACTCATCCTTGTCACCAATTTTCCACTGTTGTATTTCAGTTGCAGTCCATTTTAGGTCAGTGTGTGATCGGACGTGCTTGAAAAACAGCAGAAAAACAGTAGCTGCAGAAAAACAGCTTTGGCGGGGTTAAGTAGGTCTAATTCACTTATTTTAAAAAGCTCTCTAATGTTACAATGGTAATTAAAAATAAATAAATAAATAAATAATTACAAGGATTTACAAAATCGGCAAATATTTAATAATGTATCTAAACTCCCCCAGGTTCACATTCTGCAGCTCGTTACCAGTATGACAGCTCTTTAAAAAGTTATAGTGATTTTTTAAATGACTTGGTTTAACTTTGTGGAATTTAGGGAAATTTGGTCTCATGTTTGATCAGAGTAGAAAATTGCATGGAGCAAATGTGAAAATGTTTGAATATTCAAACTAACACATTTAATGGTATTTTTTGGTTAATTACATACAGGACTGATATTTTGCACCGAAAAGGAATGTGATATCATAATATTTTATACGTGACGTAAAATAAATTAGGACTATATTCCTGATAAAACATGATCAAGTATGCGGGTTCATGAACATTTTTTCAATTAATAAAAAACAATGGATGAAAGTGTTCATATATATATGTGTGTGTGTGTGTGTGTGTGTGTGTGTGTGTATAATGATAATATATGAGTTCCATGTAGATAACCAATATAATTTAGGTTCATAAAGTAAT
>JAOVYW010014362.1:2450-36798 GCA_025775045.1 Hiodon tergisus | reverse complement strand
ATATTAGTGCCTGTTTTTGTATTTCAGCGGACTTCGGTCTGGCAAAACAGAAACATGAGAACAGTAAGCTAACGTCAGTGGTGGGGACTATACTGTATTCCTGGTAAGTGCTGCAGTGAACTGACACATTCAAACTGGTTTAGTTATAAGAAACGGAGGATTTCTTTACTAGGCTATATCATTTATTTTGCTACATTGATTTTGACTATTTCTTCTTGCGGCCTTTCTGCATTTTGTACGTTCGAGGCACAGGTTGCTATTTGACCCTAGTCTGGACACAAGAATGATCCTCTCGTCCGCCCAATGCAATTACACCAGAATGGCAAACATGGCTATTCAAATTTCATTTGGCTTGTTGCTCTTATAATTTGGCACCCGGAAAAAAGCGCTTAGTGTATTAACCTTAATTTCGATGTAATGTTCTGTGTAGAAATTAGTATCTCTCTCTGTCTTTTTTCCACCCTTGAGTCCCTGCCAAATGTCTTTAATGGTCACAATTAGCGCCCGACTACTCTGAAGGCAAAACAAATGAGCGTAAATAGGGCCAACTTTGAAGGTGTACCATAAGGACGGTTCCTCTTCCCTCCGCTTCTCAGCCCAGAGATTGTGAAGAGTGAGCCCTATGGCGAGAAGGCTGATGTGTGGGCCGCAGGCTGCATCTTGTATCAGATGGTCACCCTGCGTCCGCCCTTCTACAGCAATAACATGCTGTCCCTCGTCACCAAGGTGAGACACACGCAGTGCTAGACAGTGTCCTCTGGCCGGCCCCAGGGCAACTACGCATTGCTGCTGTCGTATTTATTTATTTCCAATAATAATGACATGTTGGCAGTTCTACTGGTGACACTACTAAGTAATTCATGTATACTGGCTTTTTGTGACAGATTGTGGAAGCAGTTTATGAGCCTGTGGGCGAGGGAGTTTACTCTGAGAGAGTATCGGACATCATTAAATGGTAAAATGTTAACAGTTTATGTTTTTACTAGTTGAAAAATCAGGTCTGACAAAAAAATCAGGCCCAGCTACACTGGTATAACGTGTTTATAACGGGTAATGTGCAATGTAGGCCTATATGTAATAGATGACGTTGTTTATGGGTCGCCCTGCAGGTGCCTAACCCCGGACGCAGACTTGCGCCCCGACATCGTGGCGGTAGGTGCCAGGATATCCGACCTAATGATGAAGCTCATGGACAGCCTGTGTGTTACCCAGCAAGTGCTGGAGAGAAGGTTAGAACAAGACAGGGCACGTGCACAGAAATACTTCCTTGAAACCAACAGGTGCGAGCTCAGCTGCAACCATTCATCTCTTACTCAGGTGAGACACACAGAGTGGCCTATGAACCTGGACAATAAAATCCCTATAATAAAGATTTTGCTGGAATTTCTGTGAACAATGAACTTGGGTTTACTCAAGTGACGAGGGCAATGCAGACATTGCCCTTTAGTTTTCCAGTCTGCAAAGAAATGCAGTTCTGTGTGCGAATCTGTCTTCAACTCGAACCTTTCCACTATCCATTTTGACTGTGCATGCAGAACTCAGAAAAGTGTTAAAAAAAAACCTGTGTCGGTCCAACAGCGGGCGTGCGATAAGGATCATGGCCTAGCCTGCAGGGGATCGAGGGCTCCTCCCAGTGAGACCCTGTGCAGAACTTGCCTGCCTCACACCTCGTCTCTAAGGAAGCTGGAATCCAGCCAGGACAGCCGTTCTCCGCAGCAACTTCCAAAGGCCTCTGGGAAAGGTAACACATTCACAGTACTGGCTTATATCAGGCACCGGGACACTGGGAAAGATAAAACATTCACAGTACTGGCTCGAATCAGGAATCAGGATGCATTCTTGGTTCATACCTGCTGTGGTTCTATGGCTTTAGGGTGAAGGAATGAGGATACCCTTTTCAAAGGGATCAAGCTTTGCTCATAACAAGTTGCGATCACTTCTGTAGGTCTTGATCAGTCCAGGATGGAGTGTCCCTGGATTAGATACATTGCCTGACAATCAAAGTTTTTTTGGCTTCCACCCCCCACCCCGAGGTGTCTGTTATTTAATTTATTCCCTTAAAAAACGAGAGAAAAACTTACCCCTTTGTTGAGAGCCTACAATCCGGGTATCTTTATTTGTAAATCCTGCCTCATGAAATGTTCTGTTGTGTAAGAGACGGGCTCATTATGGGACGGGGAACGAAATGAAGATAACAAGAACGAGTGCGCATTGTTACTCTGAGTCCCTCTGTTGCTAATCCGTCTGCATGACATCTTGAGGTCTGCTTTGCGCAATTTCCATCTGACAGTGGCTGTTTTGCCTGGCAAGATGTCACCTCTAACAAGCTGCTTGGAGAGAAAGTAAAGCAATAAGCCATTCAAGAACACCAGGCTTGCACTTACTGATACAATCCCCTCTCAAGGAGCTAAACTAATATATCAGAACGGCTTCTGTCAAGTGAATGACAGGATTCAAAGCAGTTCTGAAACCACTGTTTTAAAATTCGGCTATTGACCGTATGCCATGCAGAAATGGCTGCAAAGCAGGAAATGGCCGTTAGAAAATTGAGTTTAAACCTATATCTTAAACGTGTTATTTCAATTATATACCAATTCAATCTTAATAAAAACTGAAGAGTAGGAAACTTACTAAAAAAAGGAAATTACAAAGAGGAAATATGTGGAAAACTAACAACACTGGGGTGAAGAGCGCTAAAAACATTGAAATCACGCTGTGTCTTTCATACATTTTTACTGACAGATTCAGAAGACGAACTTGATTCAACGTCAAATTGCGACAGCTCCTGTCCTCGCAATGACTGGCCCTTAAGTAAGTCACCTCAAGTCTCTGTATCAAAGGCTCTTTCCAAAGGTTAATCGGGCGGTGATTCAAATTGAGATGTCCTTGGCCGCTGTTTCTCTGATCGATGACAAAGTATCAAAGATTCAGATACGCAGAAAAGAGAAAGCCAAAGTGGGAGCATTTGAAATAATAAAAACCATTTCAAAATTCTCCTATATTCCAATTAAAGTGAACACTGCAACCAGTAGGGTGTAGGTTCAAGTCTCAGGAGTGCCAGTGAGATCAAGCCTCTGTCTTTCTTCAACTTGAATCTTCCCAGCTAGCCTCTAGATAAACTAATCTGCCTATGTAGTTAGTAATGGCTCAAAGACAGGAAGGAAGATAGAATTGGACCCGGAGTTACTAGCTGCCCAAGCTAATAATTCTCCAGTGCTGAAAACCAGGACTGATAGACCTCAGTAAATGTCAAAAGCTCATGAACCGTGGGAACAGTTTAATTCCGTCGTGGAAAATCTCTTCTACTGTTATTTTTCAGTCTTTTATCATCATAACCATTTTATATTACCAGCCCTTTAATCATAGTCTAGTGTAGTGCTTAAAATGTTTGTTTTAAAATAAGATATTAATAATTTGTTCCCCACTAGCGTTCTGAAAAAGCTCACTGTGGTCAGGCCATGGAAACCATCATAAATAAGAATCATTGTGATAAAGGACGGTGACCCTGACAGACTGAAAGTACTGGCAGGGCCCATGATTTAAGACGTAATCACAGAACACTGCTGCAGTTTTGAGTGTTTGCTTCACATGGTTTATCATTCAGCGTGAGTCACGGACCCTGTGCTAAACAAAAGGCTATGTTGGAAAACGTCAAAGCTTACAGATGAAGAGACCCCTAGGAATCTTAAGATGATTTTTAGATTCAAATATATCACGTTGTGGTTTTCCTTACGGTGTATTAATAAATCAATATTACATGTTTCCAGCATTAAACTATTCCAGCATTCAGGCAGTGTATCATTTGTTCATGAGGGACAAGCGTTGGTATTTCTTTAAAGTTGAAGCATTGTTCAGCACTGGACTGGTTTAAATATGTATACAATATTAAGGGCAATTTTTCATTTCAATGAAGGATCTGTCAAGCACAGTACTTCTGTCACAGAGGAACAATGCCCTGCTTGGTGAGTTACTGTAGATGTGTTTATGTATAAATGGTGACTTCTCGTATTGTGTGTGGAAGTGTCCGTTTAAAACATTGACTGTTTTTTTATGCATGTGCATATACATATCATGTGATTGCATGATGTTTAAAAATGAACGATGATGGCTGTTTATGAGTTATTTAAGCTTGCCAGGACAGAATGAATACCCTGTCCTGTGTCTTTCAGTGGAGATTGTGCTGTTCCAAAAGCGAAACCTCGACCAGGTAAATCTGGTCCTTTGGATACATCCTTCACTGTAAGGCTTGAGGCCCGACAGTACTGACTGATTATTTCTTCTCCATCTAGTCCAAACCTCCTCCATCCCCAGTTAGCTAATGAGTCCCAGAGTGGGATTGGAGACAGTGAGAAGGAAACTGTAGTCTTCCACTGATAAAAAACACAGTGGGGGTTTGAGTTGGAAACCCTGGGATCCTGCATAGCACTGAATCCTGTACATTAGTAATACGGTATGCTTGATTACGTCAGCGAACCGAATAGATCATAAACCCTATTAAATGATCTAATCTGTTATTCAAAGGAGCTGTGAATTCATTAGGGTGACTTGTGATTAGCACACGGTTGACTTATTAACCAGGGTAAATCCTTGGGAATGGAAATACCGGCCATTTGACCAGACAAGCTTTACGAGTTTGAGATTTACACGACCCGTTCATTTTCTCCAATCCATAGCGTCGGCAGGGATCTGCGTGTCTCAGAGGAAAGTTCGCGAAATCGACGACCCCATTCAGAAACTCCTGGCACTACTGCATAAAATAATCTACATTAGTCAGGTGGGGGTGAATTTTAAAAAGACATCTGCAACAGGTGCAGGTTTATATTTGCGTTTAGGTGACGTTACTTAGCTTAAGCCCGAACCTAGTTAAACTTTTCCATCTCAGATCAGATACTCAGATCATCTTTCAGTCCCTACAGACATGTTTTTATGTTATAATTCATATACCCCATGACTCCCAATCCCTCCCTCCGCTAATTGAATAACCCTAATCTGCCACACCAATCAAGTTTCTTCTTGCCATAGAATAGTACCTTAATTCTCTCGAGATGAATGATTTAGCATGAATGTACTTTAGCCTGACATGTGACCACTTTATAGTAACGTCTGCCACACGTCGCTTTGCCATTCCAGCTTCCTCCTGCTCTTTACAGCTTCAAACGCCGGGCAATCGAGCGGTTCAAGAAGTCGCTTTTTGACTACAGGAGCAGTCCTTCCAATCTGAAGATGGAACTCACGAAGGTGGGGATAAATAATTCTCCAACGGGGTAATGTGGCTGCCTCTTGTCTTTTGCACTGACCCCAAAGCCTAGATGCAAAGGGGAGCTCAGAGAAACCAGAGATAAAAAGGTGTGAATATGCACTTTGGAAATATTCCAATCCCAATTCCAATAATGGCAATAAACCGTACATTATCGTTGAATCGTCCCGCAGTGGTTTTGCTAATTGGGCCGTTTCGGGAGCTTAAGGAAGGGGAGAGAGAGCAGCTTCTTAAGCAAGTGCCTTTGCAAAAGATCGATATGATCTGAAGTCTTCATGGCATAGGCATCAAAATTGGATGCAACTCGAGGAAGTCAAACTGAGTTATTACATGTCGTGCTCTTGCTCAAGATTTAACTTAATTGAACAGATGTGTTCAAGTTTTATTGAATTTAATGCCCATCCCACTTCACCAAAGATAATTTTCCTTCTCGATTTCTTGCTATGTAACGTCAAAAATGAACAGTGAGCTTCTGCACGGCCAAGAAAAGGACAGAGCGTCTTCACTGACGCTGGTTACACCTTGAGCTACGTGTGTGTGTTTATGAAAGAACTATTAACTAATATTGGGTTTCTCCACAGCTGCTCCAGGGATCCCCAGAACTTGTTGAACAAATGTCTGTCAACGCAGACTGGAGGTCTTTTAGGGGCAAAGCTGTTAGTACAGAGGATCAAGGTACAATAAAAATCAAACAATAGAATCGTATAACATAGCATAAATATGAATAGTATAATATTCCATGCATAATATCCTTCAATATCCTATCATTCCAAGCAATTTTCAAGTGCAGTGTTCCTACTCAACAGAAATCAATGTTTTAGTCTGGCCGGCACCCAATCAATCAAGTTTGACTTCATCTAACTTATGTTCATTTTAAATTTCCATTTGCAAATACTGAAAGTTCCATCCCTTCATAGAGTGTGAGAGTTAGCTTGACCTCTTCGTGCGTCTATAAACACACACAAGTGGCAAGAATTAGTTGTTCAGTAGTGGTATTTTTACCCTTACTAAATTAACAAGTGAGTCTTGTTCAAAGCTGTTTCAGACAACATGAGCCTTCAAGAGGGAATCACGTATGAACACATTTCGGTGAGTGTCACGTTGGTACTCTTCCTGATAATAATGACCCCTGAACGATTTCGGAATACTCAATCAGAGAATGCATTGGAGGTCAATATCCATGCAATAAAACAACACAAATTAAATGAACCGGACGTGTTTTTTCCCCCCCAGACAATTATTGAAGATATATTGGAAGAACAGGGATACTACAATACAACATAAAACAGGAAGGTAATGTTGGATACGACAATACAACATAAAACAGGAAAGTAATGTTGGATACGACAATACAACATAAAACAGGAAAGTAATGTTGGATACGACAATACAACATAAAACAGGAAGGTAATGTTTGAGCCAAATCTTCTGTCAACATTGCACAGTATCCGTCAAGATTAGTTTTTGTAGTCCAGTAAAGAAATTTCTCCTGAATGTTTTCTCTAATAGAATGTACATTCTGGTAAAGGGGAAACAGCAGCCGTCGGGAGACTGATATTATAGTGGGTTTATGCAGTCAGTTAATTCAGTGAGATTGAACCACATGAGGAGATGTTGATCAAAGTTAATGACACATGTATTTCCTGAATAGTTTGTCAGACAGCCTTGTTTTGTTATAGGAGTGACCATCACCCATCGAAGGAAACCAAGAGACGGCCATCTCCATCAGAGATGCGGTGTGCACTGTCAAACCTCAATGACCATGTGAAATCAAGGTCACACTGCCAGAACTCCACAGAGCAATACAACAATCTGAGATCATTTCAGGTTCATCCCAGGTTCTAAATTGTTGAGTTGACCTTTGTGTTGGCCTGACCTCTTCACGCGTCTAAAAACACAAGTAGCAAGTAACTTCGGGAGATTCTGTTCTTTTTTTTTAGCACATGGTCCAGGTCTTTTAAGCAAGAAAAATTCTCGTGCCTCAAATCCGTACACGTTTGATCTACTGAAGTGAAACCGATATTCAGCTTACAATATAAAATAAGTTCTTTCATCTTTGAATGAAATTCACCCTGGGTCCACAATATGTAGCCCCGCAGAAGATACTTTTTTTTTTCACAAGCTGATAGGAACCAATTGAGCTAGGCTTGTTTTCATACATTGTTATACAAAGTCTGGAGTTTTGCAATTCATTAAAAATGGCCTTCAGCACATGGAGTTATGTGAAGCAATTTTGCACACAAATTGTTCTGAGTGAGATAAATGCACTACTGAAGAAAGATTTGAATCTAGCAGTCCGAATGGAGCACAACCAAAACCGAGTTATCAGAATGTTCTTTATCGCTTTTGGGGTGGACAGGGACTTTGGTATCTAGACTAAGATTCCCAGTTTGTTTTCATGACTCTGAAATGGTCTGCTGTGAAAACCCGGACTTTACTGCAACATAGTTTTATCCTTTACTGAGAGAATTTATGTTCCCAAATCATAGACAATTAAATTCAGTTATTCCGATGAAATGTGTTCGTAGTACATATTTTAGCTGTATGATCCTTTTTTGAGGTTGAACTGGTTTTAGAATTTTTTGATTGCTCATTTTATAGCATTCATTCTTGGCTGGGTTGACATGCTCTGTGAACTATGCAAACTTATAGAACTCTCAGGAACTTTAAGATAATTTTAATACATTGCTATATATTTTGGGGAAAGAGAAATATTTAGATATTTATGGAAAGATTTACCGGCAATTTTGCACATTTAGCAAGCGATGTTTGCGCTGCGAAGATTAAGTATTTCACTATAATAGGTTGGTTTGTAAGATGGCTCTATTTGGCTTATACATACTCCTATTTTGCTTAGCTCAGGGTAACTTTGTACCACTTTAAATCATAATATTGGTTTCCTGATTGATGACTATGTAATGTACAATGTGGTACATTACACAGCTTGCGTGCATTTAAAATATAAAGGAATATTTAATGGTTGAATATTATCGTGGAAATGCATTTTATGTATTTCGGATTTTACATTGCATTTTTATGTTTCTGATAACTTTTGTTTTCATTTAAACGATAGACTAAAAACCCTCCAAACCGACTGCTTGGAGTCTGATTGATTGTGATGGACTAATCACAAGAAGCAAAAAGCTAAATTATATTGTTGAACCATAGAGGTTGCTTAATGCGTTTCTACTGTTTTGCCGTGGCTTAAATGTACCTTAAGTTAAAAGTGGAATTAAACACTGACGAAAATTTTCCCATGAAAAAATGTACAAAGGAAAAGCTATTTTCTATTGGCTAATTATAAAATTATGCAAATTTGAATTGAAAACATGAATTAAAAATAACTCCATCAACCAGTTTTCTCTTGCGTCTCATCTTACTTCAGCTTCCGTTTTCTGTCCCATGTAATATCGTAGTGAGAGGGTAATTAACCATTCTGGGCCTCTTGGAGAGTTAATGGATGAGTGGGCCCCTCTTAGCCTATTGACGTTTACGACACAGTCACTAAAAAAAAAATGCACTCCACCGTTTCTCAACCCTGGCCCCAGAGGGTTTTTGTGCCTGCCAGGCTCTCCTGATTTAAAATTCATTGATATATCTGGATTTGACGGTTACCGGCTGTATAAGACTGTTACAGCTAAGGGGTAAGGGGGATGGGTATTCTGCAGTGAAAATATATATTTCTCAAACTTACGTTGGCAATATAAGTAACTGAATGGATCGCTAAAGTGGAATATTGGTCCTTTCTCCATTGTTTAAAATATTCTGTTTAAATCCAGACGCATTTATATATTTTTTTAAATCCTTGAGGAATATTTTTTTTTTTAATCCCCTGAGGAGACAGCTTGTTACACTGTTCCAGAAAGTTTTTTGTTTTCCAAATCAAAAGGCCGGGAAGGCATGCAACAGGCTAGCTGTGCTTTCTTTTAACTCAGACTAGTTAGTTTAAGTAACCCCACCTGTAACCCCAATCAAAATGCATAACAATGCGAAAATGCAGATTTGAATCGCATCATTACTTTGCATGGAATATAAACATGTCTGCAGTAATGCGTTAATATTTTTCCCCCGAATGTTAAGTGAAATTGTAAACTGAAGGTATTAACTGTCGAGGAAGAAGTTGGGAAGAGGAATTCCTTTCATTTTGTTGAAAGAATAAATAAAACGTGATGAAACTAAATGTTTCTGATGTGCAGCCTTACCAACGGTGTTGGTTGCTATGGATGAAAATTCGGTTTCTGTTGTGCTGGTTACAAGTTTCCTCAAACTGTATGTTCAACCGAAAACATTAGTTTCAGCTTGTACAGTACAAGACACATGCTTAAGCCTATTTGTGGCTTGTAAACACCCTCTGGGTGTAGCACCTCTCATTATATGCGGGATCACCAAAACCATCAGACAACCATAAAACTATTTTAAACATCAAATCATTACATTATTCATTACAAATTTGGCAGAGGTACATCAGACACAAAACAAACACAGTTAATGTTCTCAACCCTCTCCCCAAAAAAAAGGTTTAAAAAAAATTAGTTTAGTATTAGTTTCACTTACAGTTTGAGTTGTCCGATTTGAGTCGGTGCCGTTTTACGTTGCCCAACATAACAATTCTTTAGGAGAAATACAAGCATTTTATGTTCCATCTTAATGTACTGTCGTGAAATAATAATGCAATTGTAATCTTTCTATTTAATTAAAATCCAATTGAATAAGGAGCAGAGGCAGACAAATAAATTACCTTGGAAACGGACAAATTTAGCATTGTCATAATTGAAGGCTGTAACAATAACGAGAGAGGGGTCTGTGATGGTGACACAGGAAAAGACTAAACTAGAGCTAACCTTGAGATTCTTAACTGCATTTCATTACAGGAATTCACATTCATTTTTATATTCCGAAACGCAGAACCACGGGGCTGACAAAATTTTAAAAAATTCTTCTGCCACTTGATACATTTAATATTTAGTTTCCTAACTTCCATTTTTAAATAAACCTTTTGAACAGTTACGAGACAAGAGACTCCCATAGAAGGAACACAAAGCAACAGGAGAAGGTTAATTCTGAGCTGAAAAGGCAAACAGTACAACATTTTTAGTTGTGGGACTTCCCTCACGTCTGTTGGAGACGTAGCTTACTTCGGCAGCTGGTATACCGACACCTGATGTAGCCCAACACAAAACCCAAGCAGCGAGGCCATTGCCTCTCTTTGTTTCCAATTCTGTCGACTTTCCAGGACAACCTCCTTTAAATGGGAGCCGGTGCAAACCGTAACACAACCCGTTGCTTAAAAGCCGATCAAACGGCAATGATGGGCTACGTGGTAAACGGAGGAAGGAAGGAAGGAAGCCTCTTGAAGCGAATAAACCACCAGATCCATTATAGGTCACGCTCTTACCAACATCATTAAAGCACAATCCTGGCGTTTTCCTTTTTTTTTTTAACAGCTTACAGTGTTACAAATCATTACGGGGTGAACCAAGAAGGAAAGGTTCTGGTTCTCCTCCTTTCTAACGAGATCTTTTGTGACAGGGTGAGAAAGAAGGTAACTGGGTAAATGGGTGGGAAAGAATAAGAAAGTCTCTTACAGCACATCTTAATTATAATTACATTTGTGTAGTTTCCACTGAAGCAAGAAAACACCAACGTCTCACATACCCATTACGGACACCTATAGGACGGTTACCTCTTTCATGACAGAGGCTTTTAGCAATTAAGGTCAACTAGAACAGCAGCACTGGTGCAGGTTATTTTTTTATTTCAGAATAGATTTTGGATTAGGTCAGGACCCTAATTTAAGGATAAATAATAAATTATTCACTTAATTTCAGAGCAAACCAGCACGGTTGACTGTTGGCACACACTAAGTTGATCCATTCTGTACAAATTCAATATTAATGCTTATTTTGCGTAGGATACCTCAGCAATTCTGACAACATTGTGTGGGGGGGTTAAAACCGTGCTTTTTTTTCCCCCCGCAATGCCCTTTCATAGAAAGTTATTTATTAAGTAATTTCTTTTTTGTACGCTTAAGCTATTGTTCTGATTATTTCCTACTTTTACTGAAATGTTTATTCTCTGAGGCATCAAAAATAATTTATTTTGGGCAATGAAAAGGTCCTTGGAAATGCTGGTTTGAAATATATTCAATATGTAATCTAATTTAGTTCTCTGATAATAGGTATAATTTGAAAGCAAACCCCATAACAGACAGCCCAACTAAAATTTCTGATGAAGCACGGCAATAAAAGGGAGAGTGCGTAAGGGGAGAAAAGGGGGTTATTGTTCTAAGACAGACAAGAGCGTCTGACAGTGTCTGGTGGTTTTGACATAAACCTTTAATTTCAAATGCTATTCTCTACGCTTTATGTTTAGTTTTTAGTGTGACGAAATAATGACTTCAATTTCGCATTACTTAGGTCTTCCAAACCAAGACGGATATCCGACCCGACAAAATAACGACGTATAGCAATTTTGCAACAAGCTTTTCCGTTTGGTCGTGCATGCAATCACAGAACTGTATCATTTAAACAAAGGTGTTCCTATGATCCATTTTAAATCATTTTATTCAAAGAGATGAGGCATCAGCAATTTCATCTATCCTCCCTTTTTATTTCCTTCATTTTACAACATGCCTCCAGTTTTTAATATACGTTCTATATGCTCCTAAATCAGTGTTAGGCTTTTTAGACAGATACCATATTGGACGAAAAAGATGAGTGTTTTTGTCAGAACAAAAAACTAAAATTGTACCCCGCCCCTCTAAGTAAGTCACAGACTGGAGCCAGAAAGCAATAATTTCTAACCAAACAGCTTCCAGACTACCACTACTACAATGAACTCAATCCTATTTTGTGTGTCCGTCTCTGCAGGGGAATTTAACAGAAACAAAACAGTCTTCCCTCTCAGTTCAGAGAATGAATCAGAACAATTTTTATCCTTAATACTTTAAAATTCAGTCTTTTCAACCATGATAAAATATGTCAGTCATACTTGTCGTAATAATCATTTAGTAATACAAATCAAGATCACTAAAAATTAAGTTTAAAAAAGCAGTTAAAATAATAAAAGAAAACAAATACATGGAGCTATTAATTGAATAAATTATTCTGCATGAAACGCAAATAATTTAGGCACTTACAATTCCCCAAAATCTTTGCTACAGTTGTGCTTAATTTGTGATTTTTGCATTGAAAAAACGCTTGATTACCTTCTGCAGTGCCTAGCAAAAAAATATTCAGTCCTCTCACATGATGGGCCATTCAGCTGATTTAAAAACAGCATACACACATTTTTTTCAAACTTACCATTTCATTTCAAACTGGAATACCCAAGCCAATAACTTAGGAGAGAAGAGAAATATCGGCAAACCAGAATTATCCAGACCCAAGTCTTCAAGGGGTAAGTCAACACACCTTTTTCTGGACATTTTTTTCAAGCTCTCTTTCAGGTAGGTATGGGACCTGTTAATGAACAGCGATTTTAAAGTCTTGCCATAGACTCCCAATAGGGTTGAAAGTCAGTCCTTTCGACTGGATCACACAAGGACATTAACTTTGTTTCTCTTAGTCTCCTCCAGAGCAGCTCAGACAGTTTTCCCTTTCTTGCTGAAAAGCGAATTATCCTGCTAAAGACCATAATTAGGTCTTCAGCAGAACGAAACCGGTTTTTCGTCATCGTTTTCCCTGAGCTGCGCTCCATCCATTTCCCATTCAAACCTAATAAGCCTCCCCAGTCCCTAATCATGCGGAGCATCTGAGCAACTCCATAACGTACTGCTGACACAACCACGCGCTTGATGGTATTGACTGGGAGATGTGTCTGGCCACAAATTGCTAGACGCTGTGTTGCAAAATCCATACAAGCTTTGTTTCGTCTCGTTGTTCGTTTTCGTTTTTTTTAAAGCAATGGCCTCCTTCTTGCCTGTCCTGCCATGGAAGCTAGCTGTGTGGAGTGTTCAGGATATTGTCGTCTGATGCCCGTTTTCTCTCATGTCCGCCATCTTTTAAAGTTGTCGTTTTGGGTCAAGGCAGCATCCAAAACCCACCTTCTTCTTTTCACGGTAGCTCAGTTCGGAGGGACAGACAGAGCTGTACGGGTCCTGGGTGGGGTAAGGGACGCTTTCTACTTCTTGAAAAGCGAGTGGGATTTTCTGAGACTTTCAGTGTATTTTGTGCAGTTCTCCTGATTAGGGCTTTTTTTTTTTTCCACAAAAGTATCCCTGAGTTGTTCAGATTGCTCCCTGGTCCTCATTGTTGAATCCACACTTGGTTTGCTACCTAACCAAGTAATCTCACAAAGACAGGCGTTGGTATGCCGGAATCACGGTGACAGCTATTATTGCGAAACAACAGAGACCATTCAGCTTAACTGGGTGACTTGTACCTATATTCATTTAGGTCTTCCACAGCAAAGGGGTTGAACGCTTACGCAATCAGGACATGATACAAGTTATTTATTTACATTTTTACTTTAATTTTTTTTTTCTTCCCTAGAAGGTAGCATGGCGTTTATATATGACATATTCATTCCTATTTTAAAATGTCACAAATTCAAGCTTTAACGCAACGGAATGGGAAAACAAGGGTCTGAATACCTTTCAAGGCACTATAAATGCATGAAGTAGCCTCAGTAAGGCAAGACAGTAGGCTAGGCTTCCTGTGGTGCATTCGAATACTTTAAAGGGCTTCTAAATATGATCTTACGACAACATTCATTCCTTAGGTTAATCAGGTTACTATAATTAAGGAATTGGCACTGTGGCATGCTCGGGTAAGGATTACATTGATTTAACAGAGTATGTTGGAGTATGAATACATGCGTTTTCCACTTATATATTTCTCTATTTTTGTCTTCATTTCTGTCTCACAGTATCCAACACAAACACACCTCCCCTTACATCATAAGCGATAGCTTTCACAGCAGTCGCCACATTTCTCTGAAAACGCGTTGAGATGCAATTATGAGTCTGACTAGTTGCACTTAAGATTGTGAGAGAAGGTGTAATCTTGGGGGGACAGATTTGTTTAAGTGTTACTTTTTTAAAACTTGCAGGGACACCTAAATTGTCTGAATATCTTTTGAAACCTTCTAAATGCTTCTCCTGAAGATACATATGGAGATAAACGTCACGGTGTTCGGTAAAGTCCAGTCTTCAGCTTAATAGCTTCTAGCTGCAGATATGGACCGAATCATCTAGAATATTAAGTTAAAACAGAGAGGCTTCACCATATTTGCAAACAAAAAGGTGAAAATGTACCATATGCTCTTAACCTGAGTAATATATTTCCAGTGCTACATTTGTTCTGAGTCACGCGAGATGATTGATGAATCCGTTACACACAAACTGTTTTCTCAACGAAAGCATTACACATGCTTTCTGAAATAAGAAATATGAATAGGGAACAAGCCATTTTATAAATTTAAAAATACAAATAACACCCACTGTCAGATACAAAGCATATAGCATATTACTTACAGCTATCATCCACTTTGCTTCATATTCCATTTTGCTGGCGATGCAACTTTTGTTCAACTGAGGTCAAACCCATACATCTAGAGCATTAGTCTTACTGCTGTATCTGTATCTGCAGATTTCCTAAAATATTAACGTGCCACTGGATGAGGTCATGCCACAGCCATTCATTAAGGGGTCATACCACAGTACTGATCTCCTCTGCTTCATCCGCCTGCTTCTGCTTACTCGGAAGAGACATCAGATACTCCAGGTGCCTCCGAGCGTCCTCCTGATTGTGGCGCACGTAATACACAACGTAGGAGATGACCATGGTGAACCAGCCAAACATGGTCACCAGCATAGCGTAGTCAGTAGTTCGCCGGGCCAGGTTGCAGAGGTCGGCATCGATGGTGAGGAAAGGTCGCCCGTCTTGGTTGTAGAGGTCGGAGCTCTCACACAGCACCCGGCTGGCCGATTCGTGGTTGTGCACCATGCCCTTCAACACCTGCTGCAACAAACAGTCACAGTGCCAGGGGTTGTTGCCCATGTTGACCCGCGCCTTCAGCTTGGCGAAGGCGTTCTTGTGCACGGTGCTGATCAGGTTGAAGGAGAGGTCCAGCTTCTGCAGGGTATCCTCCACTCCACTGAATGCCTTCTCGCTGAGGGTCTGAATGCCGTTGTGCGACAGGTCTAGTTCGCGCAGCATGTGCAGATCCTTGAAGGCCAGGTCTGGGACCGAGGTCACCAGGTTATGGTCCAACCAGAGGAGGGCCGTGTCCAGGGGCAGATCGAGCGGAATCTCCTTCAAGCGGGCGTGACTACACGTGACGTTGATGCCATCGCCCTGGAGACACCTACAGCCTTTGGGGCACATGCTGGCAGAGTGGAAGCACAGGGCCATGAGGACCAGACTTTGCAGAAACAAGCATGTGGGGAGCGAACGAGTCAGCCACAGGTCCAGCAGAGTCATACTGACCTGTCAGCACAGTCCCGCCAACTACGCCACAAGTCTGACCAGAGGTCACCGCGTAATGTGGCACAGCGTCATTGTCTACCCAGGCCAGCAAGAAGAACGTTCTTCGAGTTAACTGATCACATCGCTAGAATGGTTTGGTGTAGCCTGAAATACAGAAGTGTTTAGGGTTATTCAATTCGTATACATTTGCTGTAGGACATACCGCACTAACATAGAATGCTGATTAACAATCTTTACAGAAAAATAAAATAATAATAATAATAATTCTGTTAACGCCAGAAAATCAGATGAGGTCTGTTCAGTGGACTGTTTTTATATAATGTTTAGTATTCATTGAGCTGTAATAAGTAGCCAACCACTATTTCTGCTTTTTCTTTAGTGTTGAGGAATGTTAACTTTTCTCAACAAGACCGAGACAACCTGGATTCCCAACTGACACTTCAGGAAATCAATCGTACACACCCAAACACTATACAATATATAATACAATCCCTTAATTTACCATAAATTTAAAAGTTCAACATTTATACCATAAATTCCAGGTTCATATACATACGTTTCCTTCAAAGCGCGTTCGCAGTCAGACTGAACGCACTGTAAATGGGTGCGAAGGTATTGCCCCAAAATGACGTATTGTAGCGCAACCTGGCTTCTCGTCATGCATCTCAGGAGTAAGAACCGACAAGGGAGGACGCAGGGTATGATTTTGGCAGAGGCCCCTTTAATTATTACATCCCCTGGGGGGGATTATGGGCTGTTTGAGCACACTCATCAGAACAGACTGTACCGCAACCTTTCCTCCAATGTTTTCCAAAGTGCTCCTGTGAGCCCCGCTGCTGAAATGATCTCCAACTCAAATGATCATGACAAAGCATGCTGGAAGGAAGGAAGGGTTCATTAATAATTGCACTGGTGAAACACGCGGCCTCTGAACGAGCTTTTCCCAGCAGGAGAGGTTATGTCAGCCAAGAATTCACAGCAGCGCACTGAGCCGCAGCAAGGCAATGGTTATTGCGATAATAATACGGAATTATCCCTCCACTGGCCTTACGGAGGTAGTTTACCATTCAGCCACCTTTTATCGCATTACCTTTCCATTATTATATTAAAGTGCTTTTAAATGAATTACGTTGGTAAGTTGCTTTGAATGTTTTACTTTTGGTATATGGCGAGCATCAGAGTCAATCGCAGTATCCAATTTATCCTGTAGAATAGTTTCAAATTTTTTCTCCCGGAAATACTTAATTTGTGTAGGGTGTTTGAAGCATTCGAAGACCTAAAGGATCAAAGAAAATGTACATAGAAGTAGCATGAACATTGAACATTATTGCATATTTTTCATATATATCCGTTTCCTAATGGCGCCCACATCCCGTCACTGCCGCCGCACATGAGTTACCAGCGGGCTTTACAGATCACAAAACTTTGGAATATAGAATGTAGACGGAGTATGCTCCTCCATGATTTTTAGCACGGGACAAACTTAGCTTATGTTTGGTACTGAAAACTGTCAAATGTAGTCATTTTTAAAACAAACTTAATCCACGCAGACCCGAGCCTGCGTTTCAAATGGGATCTAACTAAAAAAAAACGGTAAAAACTGGTAAAAATGTATTTAGGCTATAATAAGAACATGGAAATCCAAGTAATTAAATTGATCCGCTTTTCAAGACCGGAATGTAAATCAGTTTTATTTCCGACAGTGTTGCTTAATATGCTAGCAACGCTGTTTCTAGGATTCCATTTGCTTTCCTCTGGAAAAACCTTAATTTTTTTTACTGATAGCTGATTCAGCTAGGTTTTCACAAGTAGGCTAGCTTCCAAATTACAGTTACCGGATAACGCTGAACAAATCCGATGATTGGACCTAAAGTGATACACCCACTGGGTCCTGCTTATGAACATATTTTTTCAGCTGGCTGTTGTACCTTATGTTCTGTATAGTTACAAACACCAATCACATAACTATTCAATAGCACGAACGCGAGTTTTCGTGCCTAAATCAGACAAGCTTACCGTTTCCTCGCATTTCCATTGCGTGTTACAGCAAGTAACGATTTCAGTATGACCACAGTATTTTATCATTGATTCGTGGATGTTTACAAAAATAAGCATCATATCAAGAATAAAACCACAGCCGTAGCAAGTATTTCCGCGTTAGTAAACAATGTAGCGCAGAGCAACAGGCGACTTGCATTTTCTTACCTGCAAAAAGGACCCTCCAAACGCTATTTGGCCGACGTTGTCATCCTACACAAAATGAATTCAATGCCACCATGTGAAATTCTGTCTTTCAAAGCCTGTGATTAGCATCACTCGCTTTCCACATTATACAGATGTTTATTTAAAAAATAAATAATAAATAAATAAATAAAATATTACAAGGGAGGAGCTGGGAAGATGAGCTCGACAGTTTTCTCGGCAGCGTGAGCTGATCGAACGACAAGACTTTGGAACCGAGTTGCACTAAATGAACGCTTTTGTCAGGTAGCCGGTAATCACCGAGCGAATGGTCTGTTGGCATTACCGCACATACAACACCAACGTGCAATTAATCCCGTCTATTCGGCGTCCGCTCAGCCCTTTGCAAATATCGCAGTTACGCGCATTACTGAACGACATGCGTGGGAAATGCATTTAACGGTAGGTCAAAGTGTAAGTAATTAATTCTTTACAAAAAAAAGTGCATTCTTATTATTTGCAGTCATCTTACGTGTGCGTGTGGTGTAAACCAGAGGGAGAAAGAGGCGTTACTAAAATTCGCTCGGACCAACTCCGCTCGACCAAGTCAAGTTGATGATGTGGTTTCCTGAAGGTAATGTTCTAACTAGTGCTGCGTAATTTACAGAGAATCTAACTCCAAGGGGGGGTTTTACCATGGTAAACATTGAAGACTGCACTTTTAAATAGCAGAATAAAGTAGGGGAAGGGGGTGTTTATTATGTCTATGATATTTGAATCACTAGAAACAACATTAGATTGCTTCCTTGACGCCTTAGGTAAAGTACATTTTTGTAAGTTTTTAAGTAATTTTTGGTCTAACCTGCCGGCCACAGGAACACATATAGGCCTACATATATTCGGTAGTTTGACTGTTGACTGTTAGACAGACATTGCATATACGTGCACAGTAATATATTAAATCAAGTGATTCATTAAACAGACTGGGCTGTTATCAAGAAAATCAGAAAATTGCTACAAATTATTGCAATAATCTGAAACTATCATTTTAAAAACTCTCCTCCATCACTTCAAACAGTAGTCTGGATTTTTACATTGCTATTGAAATGGGCGGGGCAGGTTATTATTGTTTTCCTAAAGGTGTCCAAAAATGTTTAAGATGCTGGTGGGTGTATTGTTATTGTTTCCCTGGACCAATGAAATATGTCCACGTTTTAAATGGATAACATTTTATGCAAGATTTTTTAGATGAGAAAAGTGTTTGACTTAGAAATAGCATGAGATTTGCAGGTCTGTAAAAAAAAAAATGAGAGTGAGTTGCATGATCAAAAGCTCAGTGTGTTTCCATTTAATGAAAAAGTATACTGGGTAGATTATTGCCATATGTAAATGCCTTAATTTAAGTATTGTAGGGAATTCGGAGACAAGATGGATCTGTGTTTAGAGTGACCCAGGCTCATTTTAAACCAATACGACCTTACTGAAATATGGATTTATGCCATGCTTTTGTGACATATGCATGCATAACTCAGTTTTTTAAGAATGCTGCAAATTGAGCAATTTTTTAAACCACCTACACCGTGCTTTGCTGGAACGTTCAACATGAATAGCATCTAGTTAAAAGGCATGATGATAAAATATAGCTTCATTATTCATTGACTCTTTAAACGGTATACTTTTTCATAAAGTAGTATTTAAAGGCATAAAATTAAGATGTTTTAACTAACAGGAGTATAACTATGTTATTTATTTAGTTTACGCCCATGTACAACGCTGCTATCTACAAAACCTCAAAATTGAAGGAATGTCACAGAAACCCCATGCGATCTTAAGAATGTTACGGGCTGGGTGTATTTTTCCATTCAATACAGACTTCAGCTTGTTCGATCTCTTAAATGGATACTCTTCTTCTGTTTGAAGATGGATTCTCCTATTAGGATCTCATAAGCCCTGTGCTTTATTTCTAATGGAAAAATCCAACATGCAATGATGTGTTTATGATGGGGCAGAGTGCATCCAAAAGCCCACTTTGCTTGGAAAATCCGATGACTATTGATTGAGGAAGACCACTCTGTTCAGAGCCTCAGCATGATCAAAACAATCAATACAATCTCACAAAGAAACACATCTACTTTAAAGGTTCTTTCCCTTTAAGGGTTTCTATAAATCTTCCCGGTTTTATACTAATTTTAAATAAAAGCAAAACAAAGTAATTCATGATAAATGATAGACATGGAGTAAAATGCACTCAAATTCCCCTATGACAAAATACAATTGAATTAGGAATAAAAATCAGGTTTAATCTAAGCACAGATTTGCTTTCTGAATAACACTCCTTTTGAGTGAATAATGCATTGCTGTAATTTCTATTATAACAGTAGAAATGGGCTTACTGCACCATTTGTTATATCAAACACACAAGATATGAGCCTTGCAGGGATGTCTTGATTGATCAGTAATTCACGTTCAAATAACCGCTTACCGAATTCAGGGTTGCAAGGCAGACACTGTATACTCAGGAAGGGACACCCGTCCATCACAGGGCAAAGGCCCATAATGATCCTTCAGTGTTCATTTACCAACCTGAGTGTTGTTATTATTATTATTATTATTTTTAATAATCACGGCCACTTCCGTTATTTGTCTTATTACTGTCAATAGCACCTAATCAAAAAGAGGTCAATGGGTATGTCTAAACGGTCGTTTTCAAATAGATGAAAAAACAAAACGTGTAAAATTAACCACTGCAAATGTCAACTTCATCCTTATACTCAGTTTAACCTCTGCGTATTTGGACTGGACAATGGAAGCATGAAACTCATCTGCACTCATCTGCAGAATTTAAATGTTTTTTTCTTTTTTCTATGCAGTATAATGGCCAGTGGGTTTATATCTCGGATAACTGTGATAAAATAACGTGAAACAATAATTATTAATGAGTTTTAATCGTCATTTTATATAAAATGTATTATATTTGTGTATATAGACTTTACTTAGTATAAGCTCATACCCTAACTGGCCTAATGCTTTAGCAATGAAGAGTGAGGGTCGCAGTTCTGGGATGTGAGGATATAAATCATTGCGTAAAAGTTTTTTAAAGGCCTTATTTTTTGGATATTCTTTTTGTCTCTCAGAAAATGGACAATGTAAAACAGGGTTATAATGAGTTTTTTATGCCAGCGTGCATGTAAACACCTTTAGAGTAGAGCCCTGTGGAAACCCTGGTATTTGGTGAATACTGCTCTGCCAACTCGCCATTCGGTGTGCAGAAGGTATTTGCCCTAGCTTCGTTGCAAGTCTCTCAAATGAATGGGCTAATTGGCTCCTGTTCTGCCTAACTGCCGCTGGGAAAGTCCATGCAGATGTCCAGTGATTGGAGGTTCTTCTTGCAGGTGAACTCATCAACTCAGATGCACGTTACCGATTGGCCATTAACGTAATGCTTCTTAGAAGGATGTCTTTGGGTTATTCTTGCGTCTTAACGCTGTGGATGTAACAAAGCCATTAAACGTTTTGCAACCCGAGCACTTGAGGTCTTGTTTGGGAACGTTCAGTGCGTGATCCAAGACATTACAATCCGGGACTCATTTGATGTTATGTGCTAGATGTTATGCCAAGGATTGACTAATAATGGTTATTAGTATATATTACTTAGAAAATCATACCGGACATTTCCTCAGTCAGGTGCCTAATATGCTGGCCTAGTAAAAATATACAATTATATTCTTATTTCATGTTTTATGTATGACAGTAAGTGAATAGCAAACAAGGTCCAAATCTACATTTGTCGACTTTTTGGGATTAACGGTATGCCTTTTTGCCCCAAACACATTTGCTGGGACAGAATCCTTTACGATGAATTTTCCTGAGGTTGTTTGTAAATCACGACTTTGACGGATTGTGCCGTTATTGGGAAGCGAGACAGGAGGTTGAAGAGGCTCTGACAATGTTTATCTTTGAGAATCATCCAGGTTCTCACACAGAATTAGTTGAAATTAGAACAGACAGTTGCGTTTGAGATGCCATTCGCTCTACTGTTTTACAGGATTTGTGAAACTATTTCAAAGGTTATTTCTGTCTGTGGAGGCGTAATCACATTACAGATAATTATATTAAAGATTTAGCCACATGCAGAGTGCTTCGTAGACATTGCAACGACATGCAATAAGGAGATATTATTTCATAAAATGAGTCGAAAATAGCTTTGCTGAAAGGAGGGTTGTTTTGTATCCATAATTACTTTTCTTAATTTGGGCTATTCTGCAGGGAGGATAAGCAGCCCTATCGATTTGTTAGATTTAGTAATTTCTGGTCCTTCCTGTTCCTATTCGAATCCTGGTGAGTTGTTTTCATAAATGCTCCTTAAACTAGTAATAGCCTACCCAAATCCTTTGGCATAGGCGTTATGAGGAAATGGAAACAATTAAATATCTAAAATTAATATCTAATTATAAAGTCCTTTGCTTTATTAGATAAATCTTCTTAGCTAATTATATTGCTTGTGAACATAACCCTTTACCCAGTCATTCTTCTTTATTATTGCTATTGCTAACATTTCTAATGAAATAAATAACAAAATTCTTATCTATTTGGGATATTTGCAGTATTAGACACTTTGTTTTTTTTAGCGGGTCTTACCATTTGCATTACTAAAACATTCCTCAACGGCGGTACTCCCCGGAGAATTAAAAACTCACGGCATAACTATAACCCCTGCTTCACATTGGGGACCTATTATTAGAAATCTCAATGTCATAAAGGATGGGAGGACTAAGAGACCCATTATAAGGGGGACATATGGGTTCCAGTGGAGTGGTAGATCTGCCCAACGGTCCTCAGCTCTGTCAGCGTGCTAATGCCAGTATCAGCAACGCCCGGTCCACTTTACCTTGACCTCTAATTTAAATCATGCAATAGCATTAAAGAAGATTGTCCATGTGATGTATTGTTGCGACGTCACTGGAGTAATCAGGAGGAGTCTGGTGCGAGAGCGGACGGCACGCCACTGACACTAAAAGAATCATCTTAAGCAGTTCTGAGTTCTGAATTGTTTTAGTGCTTATCGAGGTAAGGCAAATTGTCTTTAATTTAAATCTTTGCCGATTGCCATTGTTGCCGGGGATGACCCCCTCGCATCTCAGCATGATATTGGTCAGTCTTAGTGGGTCAGTCTTACCGATTCACCCTGGCACAATGGCCAAGGCTGGGAACAATTCAAAAAATTTGACCACCCCCTAATCACACTTTACATGACTGTAATTAATAGCTTTTTTTTTTCTTTATGAGCGAGTAGAAGGAATTAGAAACATTATTAAATCAAACGTGATAGAATGTCGATTAGCAAGTCGTCAAAGCATTGATTTGCTCCCAACCAGTTTGATCCTACAATTAACCGTCAACACTTCAGATGGATTCGCACGGTAACATGGTCAGAGCAATCAATCTATAATAATTTATAGTTTGCACAATTGTGGAAGAGAAAGGGTATTCCACAAAAATTTCAATCATTCACATCCACAAACACATTTTAAATATGGAATCACCATGGAATTTCATGTTACGTCTCTCTTCACACACAAACCCTGAAAAAACATGTGGGGAATTACTTCAACCCAACCCGTCTTCCATGGGGTTCGTATAACACCCCAGGGAACATAACTAAACCCTAAAGTTACATCTTTACTGGAGGAAAGACGCATCTCTCCCTGACAGTACAGATAACCAGGAGGCACCCCAGAAACCAACAGCGGTCGCCGTTTGCCACTAATCGCAAACAGCAATGGGAAATTTAAGCTCCCTCTCACCCAGGAGGTGCTATTCATTGCCTTTAATTCAAATTGAAAGTGGGGGGGAAAAACCCCCCAGAAAATTCTAAAACGGGTCTGGAGTCAAAACAGTCTTTGCCTGGTGTTTGTCTCCGTGTAGCTCCTGCATAGACCTGATTGGTTACCTAAAAACAAGGTTTTTAATTTCCTAATACATTTTGAAGCCACTCCTTGTTAGGAATTGTATGATCTGGGTAATATTCAGACATTCCCTTCTTAGCGTAGTGAAAGGAGGTATACACAGTACTGATATTCTTCAAGCTGTTTTCTGTAACCATGATTTGTCATGTTAAAATCTCCAACCTATAAAGGGTCTTTTTTTTTTACAATCCAAGACTTTGCCTGTACTACTAAGATTTTTATTCTTCAACTCTTCAATTTAGCCTTTCACTCTTTTGGATATATGAATGTATAAATCCAAATCTAAATCCAAAATCCACGCACGTGAAACTATTTTTCAGTTTAAACAAAGTGCTTTACATGTAAAATATGACAGGTGACCCAGTGCTGAATGATAAAATATTAATTATAATTCAGGTTATTATTATTACATTCTTGCCCTCTAGCTATATCACATTAAGGGTGAAACTCGTTCCGTTAGCTTGAGTCAATTTGTTTCTCGAATTAAATGCAACATTACCCATTGGAAATACATTTTCATACGTCTGCTTGCACGGTACTTGTGATGTACTTAAATAACATTCTAAACATAGCTACGCCTAGTGGCGTGTAATTATTAAGGCCTGTAATTTGGTTTGTGACACGGCTTCAGTGCACCCGTCAATGTTGTTACAGGGAAGCTGTTGGTTGACTGTCTGACCTACCGACCCCATCAGGATCAGGAAGGGGAGGAGGCCGTCGTGCCAGTGGAAGGAAACCGCTTTGTAATTTTAGAACCTAATGATAGGCACCTAACTCCCCGCGAGACAAGCAGTAACGAGGTGAAGACATGTGCAGACCCGTGCAGATCCTTTGTCCACAGCGTCTTCGAATTGGGCAAGCAGAGATGGACTGTAACTTATCCTTTAGCCGTTTCCAGTCCAGTTTGAAATGTTTTACCATGCTAAACTGTCCAATCACTAACATGTGCATGCTTTCAATAAACCAACGAGTGGGCGTATGATTTTCTTGCTTTATGCTGAGGGAAATGAACGATTAATTATGATGGCAAATTAACCCACCTTGTGCACAGAGAGGGAGATTTGAAAAAAACCTGACCAGCAGGCAACATTTTTCAGCGTTTTCTGGGAAAAAGAGTAAGTTGCATTTGTTGTTTTAACCACATTTATCAACATCCTGCTAAAATTACTCTTGATGTCTAATGTAACAGTGGCTTTTGTGGGCATCGAAAGAAAGAACTGTTCAGGAAAAAGAAACGAAAAAGAGAACCATTAATTTTCACACAGTATCTCATGATGTACTCTAAATTAAATGTCCAAGACCAGAAAATGCAACCCATCACTGAGACAAATTTGCCACAGGGGTCACATTTGTCCGTGTCAGATCATTTGAAATTAAAAATGAATAACATTTAGAACCGTTTTTCTTGGTCCTTTCTAAAAATGTCCCAAAACCTGGAGTCCCGATATATCACAAAAAAAAATTGTAAAAGAACCAAAGATATTGCAGGCGTTAAATGGTTCTTTCTTGGATAATTAGGTGATAAGGGATCCAACGATGAAGACAGAGGCGGCGACAAAAAGGAGAGGTTTTTTTAACCTCAGTTTTACATTTATCCAAGCCACTGTTCGCCCTAACCATCCTATGTGAACTTATTACTCTTACATCTTCATCTCAACGGTCAACAGGATTGCTTACGTATTACAAGTCTACCTATATTTTTGCTGAGGTGATGATGAGTAAACAGTTATGTAAATACACTTCTGCCACCCTTTACACCGACCCAGCACATATCTACTGACCTGGCTTGTTTTATACAACAGGAACATGGGTAAAAAACAATACAAAAAACTCATTAGAAAAATGCAATCTCAGTGGCATTTCCTCATTAGCAAATTATGATTTCTCTAACGTGTTCCCTGGCATTTTAATCACATTGAATGAACAGGCTCATAACGTAACATTCTGAGAACAAATAAAGAGTGATACATTTACTGCATTTTCCAGCTGGGGAAATTACTATCTGGTATTTATATAGCTATGATTAGATGCTAATAGTTGAAATTCGGAGAAGGTAGTTTTAAATAGAAACAATGGCCCGTTCCACACATCATCTCGGAACCAAAAATTAATTGTGTTATTTAATTACAATAATACACGGCGACTCAATGTAGCTATATTACAATTCCGTATATTACAAATCCGTTTCTCTATTATCCCAAATGACGTTTGTGCCCATTTCTATTTGTCATTAGTCAGACAAATATACTGGGATAGCTACTTGGAGGCCACCCTTAAGTGATGATCTTTTCAAGGAATGTTTGTTTTGGGGAATCCTACGACTACTCCCTGTGTACCTTCAGCACTTAGGTGTATTATCATTTGTGGCTATCACAACAACCCAAAGTAAATAGTGTTCTTATGGGCTACCGCCATCTAAGGGTGAACTCCATATTATATTTGTTGAGACCCATAAAAGTAGGGATTTATAACTTACTTTAATGGACATATAACTCAATAAGCCTAATACAATTTTGTGTCTCTAAAGTTACAAAACACAGAATTTATTGATGAATTTAATAGGCGATTAGAAATCTATTCTGCACATATTTACGACCACCGCAGATTGTATTATACGTCTTCTTCACCTTGACTAGGAGGAGGCCAGATGGCCCCTAAATTTCTGCTGGGAAATTCCGCTGTCTATCGTCACAATATTACGGAACTCGCAGAAGCTAGTGCTGTTGTCAGCAGACTCCTGTGTCAAACGCACGATAAATTAGGTGCCAGTTTCACTGCATGTGTTCCCTGCACCGCCAGCTGGCCATTACGGGTATTACATGCAGAGGTTCACCGCAACCTAGCCACGTTAACACATTAGGTTGAACCCCGTTTTCAAGGTAGCGGTAGTCTTAACAGTCCAAAATTAAATGTGAGACGCGATCGACGTCATGTGACTTAACGATACTGGGACCCACGATTGACAATTACCTATCCGTAAGCAGCAACCACGCCGTCCCTAAAAAGGAGTGTTTTTCCAGGTCTGTGTGGAATTCAGGCATAATATTTATTCAAAGCCAAGTTACAGTATAATGAAACGGTATTCAACAAATCTTTGAACTGCTAAATAATTATTTGGAAGAGTAGTACTTTAGGCTTCCTTTAAAGTGAAATGTAATATTAATGTGAAATTGGTCTGAAGTAAACCTAGTTTAATATCTTGCTTTCTAACTGGATATTTTCATATAATTATGTTGAGATTTTATATTATTATACTTTGAGACATTTAACATGAAAGGGAAATAGTTGAAGTTAAACGGCGGCTAAAAAGATACTTGACCAGACAATATTATTTATTTAACAGGAGTTTGTCAGTTTGTCAAGTGCTTTATGTCTAACGACTTGTCCTGTAATTGGTGGAAGCAAACCACATTCCCCAGCCAGCCGACTTCATCAGACCGCAGGGCTTCCTGGTGAGTAAGTTAAGTTATAGTTAAGGCTGGCAAATTTATGGCAGATATTTACATCCAATGGGTTCCTCGTATTCGTTTTTTCCATTTGAAAAACACATTTAAAAAAATTAAGGACCAATTCAAAAATGTGAAACAGAAATACTGTCCCCTTACCAAACTTGATACAAGAATATTCTACATAATCGCTTGAAGGACTTTAATAAGCCGGCTGTATCTGTATGTAGTGCCCTGAACAGGATCATGGCAAAGACACCCAGAAAGCACCCCGACGTTCATCATAGGAAAAAAGAAAAGAAGTTACATACAATGGTATGTGCAATGTGCGCCAGACAGCCCACCATGCGAGTAAGAAACACAACGGCCACCTGAAAAGTCTCACCTCCGTGTACGAGGGCCAATCAAAGGAGCTTCTGGATCGGTGACTGATGCATGTCCGAATAAGAGGATGCTACGCTAGGAGCTCAGTAATCAGTACACACAAAGCCCGGGTTCCTTTAAGGACGAGACGAAGCGAAGGCAGGGCCTACGGAGAGCATTCCCCCCCTCGCATTGTGCAAAAGCGACGCCTGGGGTCCGTTTCCAGTTCAGTCCCGCAGCTCATCAGCGGGTGGCGCGGTGCTGCCGGGCTCGTCCGGACCTTCCGGGCTGTTCTCCAGCATCTCCTGTATCAGCGGCGGCATGGATCCAGGGATCTCCATCTTCAGAGTGATTACGCGCTCGGCACCTGTAGCGCGGGACAGAGAGCGTTGCAGAAACCGCCGACACGCTAACGCACAACTCTGTCCAGGCCTGTCCTGGTGCTGGTGGCTTTTAAATTCCACATTTACTATTTTCTTTTCTTTTTCACATACAGATTTTTTTTTACATTTTTGTTGCAGCGCATGTGGAAGTTGTGGAGTATAAGCTTGCCAGTTACAGTAAAACATTCTGCAGTTTTATTTTCGACATGAAGATCTAGCTAGATCTAGAAGTTATGATTACATGTTGTCAGAGTGATTCTATCTGGAGAAGGAGTGACGGGAACTTAATGTAGCGATAGTAAATCCCCATAGGCCTCTTGAATAGCAGAGGCCCGGATGTGTACAACTGTGGTAGCACTTTGACCTTTAGCACTGACGCTGCGCAGGTCGGTGATCTTCATGAGGATTCTGGGAAACAGGTGCGGCTCGCCGGGCCTGCGCTTCCTGATGTAGATCTTCAGAGCCTCCAGCAGAGGCTCCTGGAGCTCATCCACCTTTGAGGGCTCCTCTAGGTCCTGGCGATCTGGGTGGAGCAGATAAGAGACATTCTCCAGACAGACCGCACCCCAGGAGGAGGTTCTGCAAAGTTTCATGGGGAAACCCTGCGATGCTTCAGGGGGAAACCCTGTGAGGTTTCAGGGGGAAACCCTGCAATGCTTCAGGGGGAAACCCTGTGAGGTTTCAGGGCCATGGGGGGACCTTCTGTGAGCCTCTGATGCGTTCACTCAACGGCCAATGGACTCTTAACCTCAAACAAAAGGGCGCCCTTATCAGACTTAAACCAGGTCAGGTTGCTTAGTTATCTAAAGTGTTAAGTGTCACACGCTGATGGAGTTTCCTCAGGTAAATGATCATGAGCGCTGATGCAGCACCCAAAGATTCACTTTAAACATGTTCTGTTTTAAGTGCTAAACATGGTCTTAATGCATGATCATGCATTTTGGATAAAAAAAGAACATCAGTTGTTCAGAGATTCTAAGGCCTATGTTTGGTTTGAGTTTTAAGAGCTATTCCTTGCATGGACAGAGGAGGGCAGTATGTATATACATTATTCACTTACTCCCAACGACTAAAGGTTTAATACTACCTGGTGTAGTGATAAATACTGTTATACATACTGTGGTGGAATGGTGGGTGTATGATAAATACTGTTATACATACTGTGGTGGAATGGTGGGTGTATGATAAATACTGTTATACATACTGTGGTGGAATGGTGGGTGAAACGGGGGAGGGGGGTTTTAAACCGCGAGTTTAAAGGGTTAAACAATCCCTAAGCAAATGGGCATCCCACAATACGTATGAACCCATTTTATTGTTGCTTTACAACATTACATTTTAGGGCAACTACACATTAGATTTCTATCCAAGGTAGGGAGGGAGGGAGTGGATAGGGTTTTTTCCTCAGCTAAACAGCAGTGCCCTCTCCTCCAATCACAGCTGAATCTCCTGTACTTCTGGGACGGGCTACGTAGCCTGCATTTTGTTACCTCACTAATGGCTCGGTAGGAGGGTGGGTCAGAGGTGTCTGTTTGCACTTCCAAATTGTCCCTGTGTGAGCAGTAGAGATCTCTGGAAGGGGTCTCACACGGTACCCACCTCCAGAGATGAGGCAGATGGCACTCAGCAGGCCGCTCTCAGTGTCATCCATCTCCAAGGGCAGGAGCTGGTTGGCGAAGGTGAAGACCAGGTCGGTGAGCGGTCCGAAACCGGCGTTGTGCATCTGCGTACGGTTCAGCGTCAGACCATCCGAAAAAGTCATGGTGTCCTGGTCAGGGGTGTACCTCGAACAGATACGCAGAATCTACGGAGGAGATCGGGATGAAGACTCCTCACTTCTGCCCCCTGTAAGCTTACAGAAGTACTACGCCTCTTGTGAGATCTATGGCATTGCTTGATTTAATTATCCATAGGGACACAATATGTATTATCACCGACCTGCGCAGAATGGGCGTCCAATAGGAAATTGGATTACCCGCAATCATTTTATCCGTATAAACACAGAACAGCAAATTAAGCATAAAGGATCATGCTAGTTTTATTACAGTTAACTAAAACAACTCTTTAAGTAACAGTTTAGAGGACATAAAAATCTTAATAAGCTTAGAATCCTCTTAGCTCTGCAGCCAGAGTTTCAGAATGTAAGCTGTAGGTCAATGCAATCACTACCAATATTAAGCTCTTGCCAGCTGTAAATACCAATTTGCCTGATTTGATAGCCCGGAGCCCTGACTGCTGAAGGTGGCACACGGTTTGGCGGCAGAAACCACGATCTGTCACCCTTCTGCCAGTGTCCGAGCTGATTAAATCCACAGCCAGCTTGAAGCGGCAGGCAGCTGTTACTCGAGAAGCAGTCCAACCAGAGAAGAACTCTGCATTTTCTTCATTTTATATGCAATATTTATTCATTTTGTATCAAAGCTTACAATGCACGTTATCTAAATCACTCCACTATTACTGCAGTGAAAACCAGCGCAATGGGAGAAGTTAGATCATGGCATACTGCCAAGTCTGAGGGAATGCAAAAAAGCTCATGTTATTAAAGTGATTTTTTGCCTAATAATAAAACATTACAATAATAATTTAACATCAACATTCTAACTAAATAGGATGTTACATTACACTGGGCCATTAGTCTCCGAAATGGAGTCTTTCTATAGGAGAACATTGTGCTACCGCTCCTAATAGATTCACAAAGGTTTGACAACCTGTTCATTCCTGATGAATGTCTTTCCTGTGAGGAACATGACACACACACACTCTCAGACACGCACACACACACTCTCACACTCACACACTCACGCGCACGCACGCGCACGCACGCACACACACGAACCGAAATGGAAGAGCACACCTACGAGAATATCCAGGCACGCCGCTTTGAGAAGCGTGATCTGGTCCACTATGGTCAGCGCCGTGAAGCCAGGCACTCTTTTGGCAAACTCCACGATCTTGATAATGCACTTGGTGGCCAGC
The DNA here is from genome assembly GCA_025775045.1 of Hiodon tergisus. Classification (NCBI taxonomy): domain Eukaryota; kingdom Metazoa; phylum Chordata; class Actinopteri; order Hiodontiformes; family Hiodontidae; genus Hiodon; species Hiodon tergisus. The sequence goes on along the minus strand of JAOVYW010014362.1, from coordinate 5,796 downwards.
TCGCTGAATTTGTCCCAGAGTCCGAGGTCCAGTCGCACGCGGTGCTCTGCACTGGAGTTCTGCAGTGCAACGACAGATACCAGAGAGAGGAGCGAGAGAAGTTCATCCGGCGGTATACACAAGCTGTGTCTTCACCTGCACTCTCCAACATCACCACGCAGAGAAAATCCACTGCCACTACGTGTGAAGACTCAGTTTTTAGGTCTTTTCATAGCGATAAAACCATGTTTAAAACAACATGATTCCCAGCAAGTGCATTCCAACTCGATGAAGAACAGCGTGGAGCATACTGAATTTTATCAACACTACAACAAAACTGAACTGTTCTCAATAACTTATTTTTATATCTTCTATAAAAACAATATATGAAATGACAAGTACTGAGAGAAGCTGAGAATGTCACTATAGCAAATGTACTTTTTATCTTATATTTCCATGATTATTGCGCCGTATTTCAGCGGCAGGAGAGCGGCGGGAGAGCGGCGGGAGAGCGGTAGGAGTATGGGGAAGAAATGGGGGGAGAGAAAAAAAGTCAAAAGATGCTTCAGCCAGGAATGGGAGATGTGTGTGCACTGTGCCTTCACCTGTCAAACTCCTCAACCAACAGCTTAATCAACCTCAATCAACCAGTCTTAACGAGAAGCACTGATTAATGTTTGACTCACTTTTCATTTATGAGACGCTCACTGCAGCATATTTAAAAATGAAGAAATGGCAATATTCATTTCTGAAATAATCTCCATAATTGCTCTTCCATTGATGAGAGAGCAAGACCGCACCCTCGCGGTCCGAGCGCAGTCAAAACGCTGCGCGGGTCTGTATTCCGACCAGTCACGATAAGGGCAGGACAACAGGGACCGTACACAGCTAGCAATATTTGATTAGGGGCTACAACCTACAGGTCTTGAGAACAGTTGGTCCATGTAACCCTGGGTTGAACAGCTAGCTAGACTAGATCTGTTTGTTTGGGGACAGTTTAAATTCTGTCCAAATAGCCCATATTTTCTGGCAGCCGGTACTTAAATTCATGTTCTTTCCCTACCTGTGCAAGGATGTTGCCTGCTCAAGGCCAGGTTAAAGACAGCACAGACTTTGCGGAAAGAAACCACCTGACCCTTGTTGGTTCTAGAAAGAACCGGTGGATGTTTATACGGAGAACCTACAGGAACAAAAAAAGCTATTCTTGGTTCACGTATGTAAAATCAAGCAGATGGCACACCACCTTAAATGTCCTGGCTTGTATACCATCATTCAAAACATAAATCAGGGCATTCTACGGTATGTTCTCATGGTACAAATACCAGCCGCTTCCAATGAATAAACAGCTTGATATGAATGGCCCTTTTCCGTTCATAAACAAAACCGATATTCCCACACCCGTCCGTGTGGCACACACTATTCTCAGCTGCACGTAGATGGGTAGTGTGAGAGTCAAACCAGAGCGAGCAGGTTTTAATCTCTGCTCAGTGGGGTCTGTCTGGACATTAGCCTTGTGCAGACAGATCACCACTCCACTCAAATCAATTCATCAAGGATGGATAACGAGGGTGTAGAAGAGAAGGATCCGTTTTCCGTCTCAGGAGAGCACTGGACGCAGAAGCAGCACTAAATATTATCTCCGGTTAAGTGAAACGCGCATTACGGCCACACTTAAATCACTCCGAATGACCTCTTACGAGACCACTCACAGCGTTTTCGCTGACAGCTAACATCTCCAACACCTCCAGCCAGCCAGTGCGCAATGCGAGCGGCCCCGATAAGCATGTCAGAATAGGTCTCCATCTCCATCCTCTGTGGAAAGGGCCAATGGCAAGGCGTTCCTACACACAGCTTCTCATTTATCGTGTAATCCTATTCAATTACCGAGTCAATTACCGAGTCAATTACCAAGTCAATTACAGAGTCAATTACCAAGTCAATTATATAGTCAATTACATAGTCAATTGCATAGTCAATTACATAGTCAATTGCATAGTCAATTACCTAGTCAATGGTCCCACCCCAATAAAAAACTGTTAGCTAAATGATCCACGGTGATGTCTAAATGCTAACGCCACGCGTCACCGGACAGTTAACGGTGCACGGCCTCCCTGTTTCATTAAGGAATCTCTGCTGGTCTGCACCTGATCATTTCGGGCAGTTTTTATTCACCTGATGAAGCGTAAAGTTTAATCCTACAGCAGCAGAAAATGTGTACGGTGCAATAAATAATTTAGAGCATATTTCTTATCCTGTATAAATCTGAATATGGTATGAGAAACACTGAATAAGCAGCTTTTTTGAAAGCGCACCAGATTTCTGAGCATTGGCAGAAAAAACTGCTGTAGGAGTAACACGCCTCAGGTGTCCTAGGTCTACGAGTGCTCGGGTTTAAAACTAGGTGATCTGAAGTATATGCAAACACAGAATGAAAATCTGTAAATATAGACTATATTCAGGGATTATGGGGAAATTAGGCGGTTTTGGTGTAATTTCGCACCAGATTCTAGAGTCTGGAAAGCATTGATACTGTTGTCAATGAGTTTTCTAAAGTTCCAACATTCCTTAAGTTCCACATTTTTAGGTAGCTTTAGTATTTTCTGAGGGAACGCGAGTCGGAAAGATTTTTTCCGAAGAGTATGCGTGATACATTAGAGTGGGGACCCTTTAAAGGCAAACCAATTTCTCCTTAACTGTTACAATACTTATCAACTACGCCAGTGATATTAGCAGACGGTTTAAACCATGCTAGCTATATTGTCTCATATATACAGCCGCGCAGAGCCGTTATCTTGATTGATTACTCCTCCTTTTCAGACCACACTATCTTCCTTTTTTCCTCTCAGAGGTCAGACGTTAAAGATATTGTGATGGTATTAACCCAACGATTGGCTGCTAAGCTCAGGTTCTGTAACCTGTAACAGCAATTTGCAGGCTGTGGGCCTGTGCGAATGGAGCAGGGTATGACGCAGAACATTCTACACCTTTCCATGCCGAGGTACGTATGTAAATGGAAATAAATAATCCTGTGCTTGGGGAGAATGGAGTGATAAAACGACTGGCAGAATTTTCCTGTGTGACTGCAGACGCACGCGTGTTTTTATTTTTATTTAATCTATAGTTAAACTGAATCACTTTTTCAGGCCTACAATGTCACACTCGACACACAAACTTGGTTTAAAATCAATAAATAAATAAAAGATCACACAGGGGAATTTGCCCAGCTGACAGACAGGCTGTCACTCACCATGGTGTACTTGCCCAGCTGACAGACAGGCTGTCACTCACCCTGGTGTACTTGCCCAGCTGACAGACAGGCTGTCACTCACCATGGTGTACTTGCCCAGCTGACAGACAGGCTGTCACT